>JABUQX010013690.1:35000-40000 GCA_015478945.1 Trachelipus rathkii
CAAACAAACCTAAACTAACAGCAAATTACGCAGAATGAGCACAGACGCGGCTTTAAAGTGAGGGAGATAAATTGAGTAGGAAAACACAGAAGATGGAAGAGAGAGTTCCAACAGAACAGAGGTGGCAGGCAAGAAGGAGGCACGCAGACGAACTAGTCTGGAGTTGGCTAATACAACAAACTCTGTGCCGACACAAGGCACCCCTTTGTGCTACGAGAGCGTCTTAAAGGTGGTGGCACGGGAGTGGAAAAAGTTCCCTCGAGCACTTGCGCTACGGTACCTATAGAAAACGAGAATAAGCCCAACATCGCGTCCGAAAGATGAGGGTTCAAAGTGACAGTAGAAAGAAACGGACAGTTTTAATAAGTCTTTTGCCTTTTGACTCGACCCTATCCAAAAAGCCGGGTGAACTGAGCCACCCCAGAATATGAGAGGCAGTACTCATACAGGTTTGGATGAGGCCCTTTGCATAACTGGAGTACTGTGAAGAAGGAAAAAAAGTCTCGCAAGTCTAAACAGAAACTCCAGTTCTTTGAGGCCTGCTAGCAACCGTTTGTTGGATGTGAGGTTTCCAAACATTTTTTTGTTTATGTTAAGGCAAGGATGTTTTTATATTGTCACAGGAGAGACGAGAGAACCGTCGAAAGAGATAGGAAAGCTAGAAGGTGTCTTAGTGAGGGAGATTTGAAGAAGTTGAGTTTTAAAGAATTGAATTTCCACAAGGTTCAGACGAGCCCACCCGGAAATTCTATCAGACTCAGCGAGAATAGAATCGAAAAGATTAAGACGAGAGACAATTCTAGAAGTAAAAGAGGGGCAGAATTGAAATGAGTTGAAGAATGAAGTTGAGTCATCGGCATATGAGTGAATAGAGTTAGATGTGCCGGTGAGAAGATTATGAAAAGTAGGAAATAAAGTAGGAGATAAGATAGAACCCTGAGGAGACACCACTATTGACAGAAACAGAAGAAGAAGTCGCCCCCATCAACAACAGCCGATATTGAGCGCTTTGAAAGAAAACTAGACATAAGTAGCAAAGAGAAGGAGGAAACCCAAAGGGGGAGCTTGGAGAGCAGTGACGCGTGCCGATTACCCGGTCAATGCTTTGGATATGTCAAGCGCCTCCACGCCAAGTCTCTCCGTAGTTCCTAAAGGCGGAAAACCATATCGGTTAAATAGCAAAGTATATCACCAGTAGACATCGAACGCCGAGCCGACTGGCGATCGGAAAGAAGAGAATGAGAATCCAGATGGTCTAAAGAGTGAGAGTTTAAGAAGGGTTTTCAAAGATCTTAGTAGAATAAGTGAGAGCTATAGGGCGATAGTAGAAGGATCAGAGCGGCTTCCTTTTTTCGGAATAGGTTGGACATGTGCGTGCTTCCAACACTGAGGGAAAGTGTTAGTATTGAGACATAGAGAATATAGTTGAACGAGGGGAGGGGCCAGCTCGGAAGCCCACTCCCTCAAAACTCGGGGAGGAATGCCATCCGGGCCACCCGCCTTCCTAACGTTCATAGATCTCAGGAGCCCATGCATCCGATCAAATGTAATCACAGGCAAAGACATAGGACACCTGAGAGGAGAAGGTGGAGGAGGAGGATGTGAACAGGTGTTAGGGTTGAGTTTAGAAGGTAAAATAGGAAGGCCTAAGGATTGGCGCTTTTCAGGTTGGAGAGTTAGCAATAGAGCCATCTGATCGAATAAGAGGAGGAAAGGCAGATTTACAGAAGTTGTTAGAGATGTTTATTCTTACACGGTTATTATCCTGTTTAGTAATGTTTAACATAATATACTATTAAGTATTAATTAAGGTATTTTCGCTTTGGAAGAATTCTTTGGCAAACGGCAAAAGTATCTGCTAGGTCAAAGCCTAAATTATTTAAGTCTGATAGGCTTAATGTCATTATTAATATTGTTATTGTTATTATTATTATTATTATTATTATTATTATTATTATTATTATTATTATTATTATTATTATTATTATTATTATTATTATGTATTGTTATTGCTATTGTTATTGTTATGTTATTGTTATTATATTATTATTTTATTATTGTTATTATTTATTATTATATTATTATTATATTATTATTATTTATTTATTATTATTATTATTATTATTCTTTGCTTCTTTAATGAATATTTGTGAAAAATTATTACTATTCCTTCTCCGACCTCCCGTTCCTTGTCTTAATAAAGTAAATATAATTATATTATATATATATATATATTTATATATAGTTATATATAGTATATATATTATATATATATATATATATATATTATATATATATATATATTATATATATATATATATATATTATATATATATTAGTAATATATATATATAATATTATATATATATATAATATAAATATATTATATATTATATATATATATATATATCTATGCATATATTATATATATATATAATATATATTATAATTATATATATATATTTATATATATATTATTATATATATGCTAGCCTCCCGAAAGCATCATGGATCTACACTTAGAAATATAAAAGCTACAGGAAAATAATAACATTTTATTAATCAGGAGACATTTTTGTCCAATTGAATTAAAAAAGAAAAAAAAAATACGCTTTTGAAAAATTTAAAATAGTTAAAACAATGGTTGGAAAACTTGTAGATATTACCGTTTTTTGAGAATTCGAAGATGTTCGCGTACTCCGAGTGAGCAGCAAAGGTGCCAAATGTTGGAATTTTTTCTTATTTAACTAAAGGATATCCACGGGTAAACAAGGAACGATGGCAAAGTGTGGGGGTTCTCGGTCTACCGGGGGACGACGGGGGGGGATTTCGTCCCCCCCTCTGTCCTCCGTCGGCTCGAACCCCTAAAAAAATATATATAAAAAAATAACATTTTCTCCAAAGCGTAAAATTAAAATACTGTTTGGCAACTCTTGCTCTCGTGAAGTATGCAGGGGGATTCAGGTCAATCAACACCGTAGCTTCCATGTCTAGATTATACTAGTATTTAGGTGATTATTAATAATTATTACGAATAAAATAAATTTTTTTTTAAGTTTTTTACGATGAAATTGCTTGCTCAAATCAAAAATTGTTTTTTTTTTCCTGTAGCTGTTATAAATTTTTAGTTACATGCATGGCTCTTCTAGAGGCTGGCTATATATATATATATATATATATATTATATATATATATTATATATATATATAGTTATATATTATATATACTATATATATATTATATATTACTAATAGCAGAACGTGCCCGTGACCTGTTGCTGATAATCAGGGCTTAATTTTTATTATTATTATTATTATTTATATATTATATATATAATATATATTATATAGATATATATATAATATTAATATATTATATATATATATATATTTATATAATATATTATATATATATATATATATAATAGTTGGCGCTTTCGTGGTCAAAATTCTTTGAGTAGGCAAATCAAATTATATATATATTATATAGTTAAAATTATAAAAGATATATATATATATATTATTATATTATATAATATATATAGTATATATATTATATAGTATATATATATATATATATATATATATATTATATTACTCTAATTTCCATCGCGCGTCAAAGAAGTCCGTTTCAAATTGACAAATAAATTTAAATTTCCATTTTAATTCAATTTTTACGGCTTAAATTCTTTTTTTTTATTTAAACTTTGTTTCATATCAATACATTTAACAATTTGCTAGTATTAATTGTCTCCGTTAAGAATTTTATATATTATATATATATATATATATTTAATTATATTTTTATTTATATATATATATATATATATATATATATATATATAATTATATATTATATACTATATATATATATAGTATATATATATATATATATATATTATATATATATATATATATATATTAGAGAAATGCAAGAGAATGAATGGTTTCATATATTAATCACTCACTGTATGGCACAACATTTTTTAACATTTGAATTTCAATAGGCCTTACAACACTCGAAAAAAATTTATTAGGAATTTTTAATGAAACTTAAATCGAATACGATTCCAATAATCCCCGTATTTACAAAACTAACAGCTCAATTTTATTAAAAACACACAAATCAGTAATAAATAAATGCAGAAAAGCGTATTGTATATATATAAGTATTTATATATTTACTTTAATTTTCATACGCGCGTCAAAGTAGTAAATTTCAAAATTGACAAAAATAATTTTTTAATTTCCATTTTAATTTCAATTTTCGCACCTTAAAATGCTTTTTCTTTTTTATTTAAACTTTCGTTTCTATACAATACAATTTAACATTTGTTCGTATTTAAATTCGTCTCCGTTAAGAAACTTTTTATATATATATATATAATATATATAAAGTATATATATATATATATATATATATATATATATATAATAATATATATTATATACTATATATTATTAGTATATTTATATTATATTATTATATATATATTATATATATTTATATATATATATTATAATATTATATTATAATAAGAGAATGAATGGTTTCATATATTAATCACTCACTGTATGGCATCCATATTTTTAAACATTTGAATTTCAATAGGCTTAAAACACTCGAAAAGTTTTTTAGTACATTTTTTAATGAACTTAAATCTGAATACGATTTCCAATCATCCCCGTATTTACAAAAACTAACATCAAATTTTATTAAAACACACAAAATCCAGGCAATAACATAAATATGGAAAAGCGGGGTATTATTATTACTAACTCCACACAAAATCATTCCTATTAATAATAACATGAAAATGGGAGCTTGATAATGAGGCAGAGGTAACCTATAACTTGCCCGCGGAGAAGAAGTGTGCTTCAAAGGTTTTCTCCGCTCTCTGGGTTGAGTCAATATTTTAAATGGGTTATGAATTAAATAAGTCGGTATAAGAGAAGATCAAGTTAATGTATTAAGTTAATTAGTTAATTATTATAAATATA
>JABUQX010013690.1:47500-82600 GCA_015478945.1 Trachelipus rathkii
AATGTATGGCTGAGGGAGTTTGGTTTATTTGGTTCCTACCTAACTTTCAGGTGTTGCACAGATTACTTCTTTAAATCTTTTAAACCATACGTAACGACAGTGTGTGAGAATTAAATGGCATAATAAAGAAAAAAAATATGGATATGATGATTTATTAATGATTAACAACAATATTCTACATTACAATGTAGTAACATAAAGGTGATATAATAGGGTTTGTGCCCCCTCATTACTTCAACTTCCTCCAAGCGATTCGGCATTGATGAAATGAACTTGGAGACGGTCTCCCCTCTGGGATGTTCTCAAAGCGTTTACACCCAGGGTTCCCTGAGTATGGACGGGCATGTGTTCACGGGCTCGGGTCGCCTACCCAGCAAATTCAAACATGTTCAATAGGATTCATGTCCGAGGGCTCCTCAAGAAGAAATGGCCCGGGGGTCTGATCCCTACCTGTTGTAGGTACCATTGGACGACCTGTGCAGTGTGCTGTGTGGCGTTGTCATGGAGTAACAAAAAGAAAATTGACGCCAATGAAGGACGAAAGGCATTATATACTCCCCTTGAGGATAATGCTTTCGCATACCTTTGTAGCTGTTAGCAGTTCCCTCTGTGCTTGAGCACCCCAAACCGTGCTGCTCTGCCCACACCATCTGCAGTCACCTCAAAAGGAATCACTTGGGAGATGTGCAAGCAGAAAGAGGTGCTCACCCCTGCACGTCTCCAAATTCGTCGACGTCCATCTGGTCCATGTAGTATGAACCTCGACGACTTATCTGTGAGTGTCCAATCTCCATACGTTTGTGAAAAATGAAATCTCAACCCGATGCTCCTGATCAGGAAAAGAATGATGGCTGAACCTTGCAATACACTCCATCGTTCATTCTGTCGTCTCCTCACTACCGCTCGAGAAATGGGCACATGTCTGAAGCTCAGGGGAACTATATTTGTGGCTAACCACTTGTTTTGAAGCTCTGCAATCACAAAGCACTGCCAGGGAGCAGGAGAATCACTGTCCATTTTTCTCTCAAGGCAGTCTGACATGTGTCTATGGTTTTGCTGCTAGTCTCCACCGAACTTCGACGAAGGATTCGACTGACAGTCGATTGGTTTATCGCGAGTTTTTCTGAGCCACCTGTCTCTGAGAATAGCCTGCTTCCGACAGTGTGTGATAACTCCTATGGCACGTTTCTCTTCTCTGACGATGTCTTTCCATTGACAGTTTTTGTCAAGCTGACACCCACAGCATGGGTTTGTTTCTGATTACAAGTTGGTTGAGGTTTGGTGTCTTACTACATCTTGTTCTCCTATGAAACGATATTTTTCAGGATTTAGTAATTTGGTTGGTTGTCTTTATTATGCCATTTAGTTCCATGCAGTAGAGTTATCTTAGGAATACTCTAAGTTAGGTATGACCAGAATAAAATAAACCATACCTCTATAATTTTCAAAGTGAAAGGTTTTCATTATATTTATGGGTGATGCATTAAATTTGTCTTGAGTTTATATATATATATATATATATATATATATATATATATATATATATATATATATATATATATATCTTTCACTACATATATATATATATATATATATATATATATATCTCTATCTCTATATATATATATATATATATTACAGAGTGCTTTCAGGCCAATATGGGAGACAACCGGAATTATTTTAGTCTTTAGAGTGCAGCGATCAAAAAAAGTTTGAAGACACTGCTCCTACACATTGGCTTGGTGCCCGAATGGCCATAGCTTTTCTGCTAAACATTAAGTTAATACCTTTATTAAAAAGAAATAAAATAATTTTGAAGTATATATATATATTAACCTTGTATATATATATATATATACTATATATATATAATAACATATATATATCATATATATACCATAATATATATATCTCATATACTACTCACTAACTCTTACCTCTATATATATATTACATATATATATATATATATATATATATATATATATAACATATATATATATATATATATATATCCAGTTTTTCTTTTGTATTCATTAACTTCACGAAGCGTAAATGCTCGAATTTTGCGATTCGATTTTTCGAAATAAACTTTACCGAAAAATGGAAGAAATATACCAACAAAGTAGAATTTCCTTAATTACTGTAAGTTGCTTTATTTTCCGTACGCCGAATTTAAGCAGTTCTTACGAAAAATGTGAAACAAACAAGGCCAGTAGGCGGTGTCTGAATTGGTGATGTTTCAAGCCTACAAAATAAAAATCAGCTTTAAATCTAATTTCTTCTAAATGGATAAACTCCATCACAAATAGTTGTCCATTATTTATAAACCATTTGTTATTTTTATTTCTGTTTATTCCAAAACACGGTACTTCATCACAACAGCTGATTCATTGTCTAAGCTCAAAGAAGTAAAACAAGCTTTTGAAATACTTGGTCGTTTAAACACTGAGTTCACAAATTTTAAATTTGAATTCCCTGACTATCCCTGGCCAAATTCGCAAATTTTCCCTGACCAGTGTGTTCGTTATTTTTTTTGGCGTATAAAATATCTATTAATCATTATTGCAACCTATTTACTCAGTTCATACATTAAATTATTAAATTTACTATAAAAAATTGTTCATCATCATGGATGAATTTAAATTTTTTAGTAATCGATCTATACCTTCCCCATATGTCCTTTTTATTCAAAAGCAACAGGTTTTATTTCTAATAAATTTAAAGCTGTGTACATTAAATAGCCTAGGTGAGGCATCAACTTATATAATAGTCACAAAAAGAAGTTTTAAACAGGAAGTTGATTTAACTTTTCTTCTGAAACATCTGAATTTTTGTTTTATGGTGTTCTTCTAATCAAAGCTTTGTTTTATTTTATCTTATGTATTCTTTAAATTACTGTTCTGTCAATACATTTTCTTTTTTTCTTTGATTTCTCCTTTAAATCTCCTTTGGGCAGTTTTTGTCAACATTTTTTTAGTGATAGGAACTTTATGAATATTTCATGAGATCTTATACATTGTACACTATTCTTTGAGAAATCAGACTTGTTCTTTCAAAGATTCTCTACTAAGGTAACTTTCATTGCAGAAAACCCCTCCTTCACTATCGCATTTTCCATGGGAGAAGTATCAGTCTAATTAAACTAATGTGCACAGTTCACACTAGCTGCAATTTGATTCCCACAGGAGCTACTTTATGGAAGGAAAAAAATTTATCAAGTCTCTTAGAAGGACAGTGCCATCAAAATATTTTAGATTTTTAATTTAAAGTAGAATAGGCTTTACTACAAAGTAAGAGTGTATTGTAGCTTTGCTTCCATCAACAACCAGAATCTGTGAATTGGGGTTATTGTGTACAATACCTCTCGCAGTAAGCAATCTTCTGTTTCCCTTGTTCTGGCTGGTAGAAGAGTATGCGGATCAATGATGAGGCCTTGGACAGGAAGAGCATGCCAGGACATCTCTGTGTATTTTTCTGATAATTTTAGTACAGTCTGGCATTCAAGTTTGAATTTTAGGATATTACTTTCATTAAGTGACTTCTTTGAGAAGTTTCTTTTTGTTTTTAAAATCAGAGATTATGCCTTTTATATCACATAGAATTGTCTTTGTCATGTAATCTATTACAAAAAACTTGATTGTTTATGGCAGGCATTTTCTGGACTTGAGATCTTTCCATAATATTTAATGATACAGGGAACCATTTGTCAAAATCCTGTGAGAAGGAGGAATGGACCAGTATTAACATTGGAACTTTAGTAAAAAAATGAGTTATCACATTCTAAAGGAAAGCATTTTAAAAAAGCCAGTTTGCATTTTTAATATATCTTTGGTTTGAACAGAAACATTTTGTAATGGTTTGGTGTTGGTGATTTTCGGCTGTCAACTGCACAAAAATCCAAGAATCAATAGTTGAAATCTCAAAAACTCTCCAAAAAAGTATAAATCTAAAGAAAAGATATGAAACTGAATTAAATCATAAATTATTTTCAGTCACAAAAACTGGAAATCAGCATACCCAAATCACCTTCAAATCAGAAGATGAACTTGGGGACCACCTCTTGGACAGAACTTGTGCAAGAATGGTAGGTAATAGTGAACTAAAAATATATGTAAAAACCAGAAGTAGATTTATGGAGGATGTGGTTCACCGCCCATACTTTCTTTCATTCACTTGTCATAATATCTCTCCTACCTCATTTCACCAATTCACTTATGGCCAGGAAAAAGATACCTCCATATAAATATATGGCTTGAATTATGGATAATTTCATGCATATGTTTTGAAATTTTAAAATTTTCCGGACTTTTTGGAATTTTCCTGACTTTCAGAATATCTTAAAACGCTTTACCAGCTGATTTTTCCTTGATTTTCCAGAAAGTGTGAACCCTGAAGCAGGAAATTACTACTAAAACTGTGTGAGTATTTCTTATCGAGCGTAAGCACAATGACATGATAAAAACGAAAACGGTCTAAATTAAAAGCAAGAGAAATGTTAAAATTCATTCTATACGCAAGCGCTTCATATCATTACAATTATGATTAAAGGATAAAGAACTAAAGAAATTAGTCCCATTTAAAGTATTAGTGGACTTGCTATTTCTATTTATCGCAAGCCCACTAATACTTTACTTGAGACTAATTTCTTTAGTTCTAGTCTAAGGTCCCGCTTACACAAGCCTTTGTTATTTGTTATGATGGAGATTTTTCCATGAAGAAATCACCTTTCTCTGTAAATTTTCTGGGTTTAGCCTTTATCCCTCAGCGTTTTTTGAAATAGCTTGTTTGTTTCGTGCTTATCAACCTAAAAACATATTTCATATAGATGTTCTAAACTTCCTGTTATGCCGGCTTCCCCTGCGTGGACCCCTTAAAAAAAGATCTTCACTTTCAGATTAGAAACATCTTAAACAAAAAACTTTCCCACAATGCAAGTTTCTTATATCTTTTATTCAACAACAACTCAATTGGCAGTTTCTTTAAAAATTAAAAAAGCATCCCCATGAACTTGGGTCACATCGTTTACAAATATAAATGTGCCGTCTTAACGCTCGACTATATAGGTCAAATTTTCCAATAACTAAAGATGCGGGCCTTCAAACGCATGGGCATTTCCTTTCGAGCTCCATCTCTCACCCAGAGAATTTAGCTGTCAGAGATCACTATGACCTCAAAGGCATACCGTATATCTCTTCAAAAAATTCTCCATTCTTCAAAAATGCTTCAAAGGTGAAGAACTTAAAAATTTGGAATCTTTTTATATAAAAACACTTAAACCAACACTTAATATCCATAAGACTTCTTTGGCACTTCTGATTACCTGTACTAATTGCCTGAATTTCGTGCAAAAACGAACACAATTTCTTGTGCGAGGTTTACTTTTGTTTGCAAACAATTGAAATTAGATGCTGTGATGGAGCCCGTCGATTTCGGATTAACAGAAATAAATAAAAAATGGTTTATATTGCAAAATATTGATCAACTATTGTGATGGAGTTTATCGATTTGGAAGAAATGAGATTTAAAGCTGATTTTATTGAATGAAATATTCATCAATTCAAGCGGGCCTGCCGTCATTTTTTTTTGGTTCACACATTTTCCAAGAGCGTGCTAAATTCAGCAATCACAGGAAATAGCAGCCTTATAGAATTAAGGAAATTCCCTTCGTTTGTTAAGCATTTTATGATTTTGTGGTTTAGCAACGAGACATAAACTTCGAGCATTTCTTACGTTAGTAAGCATAAATAAAAATGAAAACAGCAACCTTTATAACATACAGTAGGTCGATAAGATAGGGAAACTATCAGACAAATTGTGGATATATATATATATATATATATATATATATATATATGCTATAACATATATATCCCATATATATATATATATGCTGCTGCTCTACTCACATACTACTCTGCTATATAGCCTCTATATATCATATATCACTGCCTGCTGTACTGCTATGTATATATATATAAACCAACATATAAAATGCAAAATTAAAAAAGAATTTGAAACTTTAATTTCTAGAAAGGGTGAAAGCTGCCCTTCTCGAGATTCGTCTAGTCATTGAAGAAGATTTTTAAGAATTCTCTTCGTCTGACCCAGATGCTGAAAATATATCCATCAAAATCCTAACTTTCCGTGAATGGGTGTTCATAGCTCAAACCTTTCAACAGCAACACACACCCTTCAGCAATGCAGGACATTGGGTATGCGATATAATATATGCTGCTGCTTATATATATATATATAACCATATAACCTATACTATATATACTACTATAATAATATATATACCTATATATATATATATATATATATATATATATATATTTTCCACCTGCTATATTAAATTCTTATTAAAGAGCATAAATGTGTGAGTATCGTTGATTAGGAACAACCGACCAAAATTTTGCCGATACCGATGTACCCGACTACTACTCACAGAGATTCGATGCACCGATAGATACGATACCCTCAAAATGGAGGCCGTGCCAAATCTGTGGAGTATGGTTATACTAATAACTATTATAATATATATAAATATATAATATATGTATATACTCACTATATATATACCATATATACATATGTATATATAACTAATAATATAACATACATATAACTCTAACTATATCTAACATATATATATATATATAATATATATATATATATCAGAGAACGTTTCATTAATATTGCCGAAAAAGATTCAGTATGATATTCGCATAAATGTGAATAATGTATTGATAATAAAGCATGTTTCTTGGCGCCTTTGTTCCAGATACAAGGTGATCAAGACCTATAATTTAAACATTAGGGATTAAAATAAACATTGCAAACTAATTGGAAGAAGTGAATTAACGAATTCCCAACCATCGGCAATTTCTACATAGATACATATCATTACTGCTGAAGAAATATCAATGTCAAAGAATGCGAGAGACTATGGGTGTAAGTTGAAATGTTAATGACACCCATGTAATATAGGGCTATCTATTCAAACATTGAGTTATTAGACAGTTCAAATCTATCACTGGAGTATTCAGTGTGTAGCCAGGAAGGTAGTATCTGATTGCGATTATAAACCTGTATTTCTTCAAGGACTTTCATCTATTTCGCTGTATAAACCAAATGTTTCCAGGTGACCCACAGAAAAGGGATCAATGCATTTTGGGAGTCTGGAGGCTGCGGAGGCCAGGTTCACTGTACCTCCTCGACCACAATATCCCAACAGCAGTGGATCTTACAGTGTTCAAATAGTTTACGAGAACCTTCAAAGTGAAATGGGGCACCAGGCATAAATACGTGCATAAATCATTTAGTCTTAATTGCCAATGAATCTTCCACAGTGGTGTGGGCAGAGTCATGTTCGAAATTGGCGATAACGTCTCAGTGAAGCCTCGCTGGCATTGAAACAGAAAGAATGGACCCTATCAAATGATTGTAACAGTTGACCATACTGAGAGGTGTTGATGAAACTCAACTGCTATTATAAGCAGGTTCTCAAACTAGGCTGCACTTATCAGTTGTTTATGGAGTTCGATATGGGTCTCTGGAAGGAATTTGCCTGTAGTTGAACAATATTTACTTTGCTTCAAATGTAAATTGAGGATTGTCTGCAATTTTCTGTTGCATCCATCGACACAAAGCTACTCTTGCAGGAAAATCTGTTGGTACCAGTGCCTGCACTCGTTGGATGTGATAAGGCTACAGAAGTTGATTTTTCAATACCCTGAAAACTGTCGGATGACTTACATGTAGTGTTGCAGCAATCTTTCTGGTACTTGTTGTGGGACTGCCCTCAAGTTCTTGGAGAACCTGTTCTTACGATATCTGGGTTGATACTGTTGAGGTCGCCCGTTTCCATTGTAAGTTTTAAAACTTTCTGTTCTCTGGGACGTTGACGGAGACGTCAGTGCAAACACTATAGTGCAATGCGGGATGACACGATTAGGGTACATTTCTTCATAGAGACACATGGCTGCAATGAATTAACGTTCGTACGACCGTAAACAAAATGTATATCGCACATTTCACTATTTGTGTAATTCATTTTGAAAATATATGAGCAACATGAACACAGAACTTGATGCAGCACGGACTAATATATGTAAATAAAGGCGAGATATGGAACTACAATAAATATGGGTGGGTAAAGCTTTTCCCTACAGTATATTTGTGCTTATTATTAAGGGTTGAGATGTGGCAGGCGCGGGACGGGCAATGGAATATATCAGATATGTCCCACATAAGTTCCATCACCTTGTATCTTGGAAGCGAGGATCTTAAAAATAAAACTAGATTTTTTATTGACACATATCTTATATTTATGCAAAGAATATCATACTGAATTTTTCGTAATATTAGCGATACACCTTGTAACCATATATATATATATATGTATGTAATATATATATATATATATATACTAACTGCTCTTAATATATATATATATATATATAACTGCTATAACTATAATAACCTTATTATTTTTATATATCATGTATATATACTCTCATATAAAGGAGCTGTAGACGAAGGATTAGGGGGTTCCAGCTTCTCACAAAAATTATTTTCCGGGTTCAAAATTTTTTTTTTTGATTCACTTGAGTCTCTTAATAATAATAATAATAATAATAATAATAATAATAATAATAATATAATATATAATAGATAATAATGAAAATGTAAAGTATTTATTAATGGAAATGAGGGAACATATTTGTGATCCATAACGATTTCTTAAGTCAAGTAGCTGTTCCTCCGCCATGTATAAAATAATTTAGACAAGGGACTTAAAGTAAGGTTTCAAAGTTTGCAGATGATAACTAAATTGGCTACCTCAGTAAGGAATAATGATGAATGTATAAAGATTTTAAAAGATAAGGAAGGAGCTGTAATCGTTGATAGGATGAGCAGGTTTCATTCCTCCTTCAACTAAATCTTTTTGCTTTCCTCATTCATTTGTTCGAAGTAAAACTAAAATCTTTCTTACCTAATCCAAGGTTAAATCCTCCTTGTTCTCTGACTTTTCATCCTGTCCAAAAAGTTCTCCCGAGGTGGAAAAAATTCTCAGTTCTCTATCACTCTCGCCGAGAATTTTCATTTAGCTAGAAATGATTCACCAAAGATACTCTTCGAAGAGCAAAGCAGGCTTTCATCAAGCGTACATCTAACCTCCTTGGTTCTCCTACTGACAAATTTTTAATCTCTAGCAACTTCTGTAAATCTGCCTTTCCTCACCTTATTCGCTCTGATCATTGTGTTGCTAATTCTATAACTGAAAAGGCTAATCTCTTAGGCCCCTCCCTCAACTATATTCTCTATATGTCTCAACCTACTAACTTTCCCTCAGTGTTGGAAACTCCCATCAACTATTCAGAAAAAAAGGGAAGCTGGCTCTGGTCGGCTACAACTGTAAGCCCTGCTTAGCACATTCTCGTATTCTTCTTCATCAATGAAGCCCTGCCCAGCCCCCTTCTTGAATTAATGTGAAATAAAACCCCCCTGTCTACAGCCTTGTATATATATATATATATATATATGTAATATCTATGATAAATATCAGTTATTTTTTATAATATTAAAGATATATATATATAACGTATATATAATCATTTAAAAGATGCCAAAATGTTTAATTTTACCCAGTACCAATACTACCCAACTTTACAAGAGGCTGCAAAACTGATATCAAAAATCAACTAATACCCATGGTATCCGTGCATCACTAATATATATATATATATATATATATATATATATATATATATATATATATATATATATATATATATATAAATATATATTATATACAAATATATATATATATTCTCCACTCTCTATATATATATATATATATATATTAGTGATGGGAAGATTATTTTTGCCGATGACGATTAGAGCAAATTTTGACTGATGACGATTGACGATTAATTGAAAAACATTCAAAAATTTTTTTCTCTCTCTCTCTCTCTCTCTCTCTCTATATATATATATATATATATATATATATATATATATATATATATATATATATATATATATATATATTTTATCTTTATATTTAAAATATATATATATATATTTATATATATATATATATCTCGCTATATATATATAAGTACTATGAGAATTGATTTAGTTATTTTAAAAAAACAAATTATTGTAAATAGAATTGTTGGCTTTTAGGGCGGTTCATGTTATTGTATCATACACGTGGTTTTGAAGCTTCGAAGATAAGAGAATGCGGAGCATTTGAATTAAAATTAATTATTTTCAATGAAAATGGTATATTTGCAATTGAATGAATATGGTGTTGCAAAATAGACCCGGCTCGTGGAAAAAAAAGAATATGCTTTTCAAATGAATTATCTTATTTTCGATGTTAGAGTACTGGGATCGATGTAAATGAAATTTTAAATTTGGATAAGGATAGTGTTAATTTTAAAGTGTCGAATGAATGTGAGAATTGAGATTTGGGAATGCAGTTTCAACAGGTTATGTTATGATAAATTTCTTTTTGGGATGATTATGTTGTTAGTATTTAAGTTATAAAATAAGTGAAAAATATTGAACTTGATTGTGTTGTTAATATTTAAGTTACAAAATGAATGAAAAATATTAAGCTTGATTATGTTGTTGGTATTTAAAATATAATCGAAAAATTAAAATTGAATTTCATAATGTTGTTACTATTTAAGTTATTAAATAAATGAAAAATATTAAATTTGATTATGTTGTTAATATTTAAGATATAATTTAACTAGTTCATAAAGTTTTTAATTAATGTTTCTTTGTCTTTTAAAAATTTTCTGGTTTTAATTTTTAATTTACATCGTTAGAAATGTTGGAGATAGTTTCTTAAAAATAATGTCTTTGATGGTGTTTGTTTCAAAGATGCTATTATATTTCAGATATGTTTTCAAATATGTGATGTTCCCCTCTACCTGCAGGAAAAGTTTGTTTAGGAGGTAAAAGATATTCTCTTTGTCCTCTCATAATAGTAGCAGGTTGTTGTCTGTTTCGTAATTGCATGGGGTGTGGGATGTCAGGGTTTCTGAATGTTAAGGAAGGTCTGTAAGATGGATCATTTACCCTGGTGTCTGGAGGGGTGGGGGAGATATTTCTGCTAAAGGAGTGGGTTGTGGTTGGACTGTTTCTTGAGAAGGAGCTTTAGGGGGTAAGGTTGGAGGTTCGTCTAAGGAAAATCTAGAAAGGAGAGGTGGTGGTGATGTAAGTCTTTGTAAAGGTGGTAATTTTGGAGGAGAAGGTAAGATTTGGAAATCTCTTGTAGGTGATCTTATATGTGCATGGGAGGATGCTTCATGGGAAGTGGGTTCTTCCAGTGGTATTTGTTGTCTTTGTAGCAAAGGGGGTCTGTATGGTGTATGAGAAATTTGTTCTGGTGATGCAGTTTCTTCATGTGGGAATAACTGTCTTTGTTGTAAATTTTGTCGGTGCAGGGAAGGAATGTGTAAAGGAGTTGTTGGTGTAGTCGGTGGTTGACTTTGTGGTCGTTGTTGGGTTTGTGTTGGGAATATTGTGTTTGGTGGAGCGTATATGGTATGTGGTATGTTTCGTATGGTCTGTTGGGGAATTGTAATTTGTTGAATTTGTTTTGGAGGAGGTCTTGTTTTTGTATGTAGGTCGCCGTGGGGTTGTTGGTGGGAAAGGGGTTGGAAGTTATTTGTAACTTTGATGTTTTATGTATCCCTGTAAAAGGACAATAAAGAATTTTAGAAAAGAGAATAGAGATTGGAGTAACAGTTTGTTATAAGAACTCAGCTTCAGCAGGATTCTATAAGGACCCAACCATTTTTGGAGCAGTTTGGGGTTTGTTTGAAGCTTTCGGACCACGTGCAGATGTGTGAACTAAATCTTATTTTTCATTGGATAAGTATAAGATTTGGTGGATTGTTTAGGATTTGCTTTCTGTTTCTTTTGTAATGTTCTAAGAAGCTTGGTGCTCTAAATTAAGTTTCGCTCGCTCAAGCTATTTCAAAGCCAACATAATCATTTATGCCTACGGGGTGGTTGTGTGAGTAAGGGGAGGAATAGTTTGGAAGGTCCCAAGGAGTCGTTTGTGAAGTGTAAAGAAGATGTAAGAGTACCAATGGCCGGGTGCATCAAATGGGTTGAAGACTATGGCAGTTTGTGTAGAGAATGGGATGTATTGACCCCAGTCGTTATGATTGGTATTAACATAGTGTCGTAGATAATTGCTTATCTTATGATTTTCTTTTTCAACTAATGCATTACTCTGGGCGTGTCGCACAACTATGTTAACTGCCTTAATACGCCATTGGGCACATATCTCTTTGAAAAGTTGGGAGGTCAGCTCCGGTGCCTGATCGGAAATAATTACCTCTGGAGTAGAAAGAATAAGCAGAAGGGGATAACCTATTACAATGTATTTGGTAGTATGTTTGTTTTGCGGGGGACAGTTCAACATTTTTATTGCAAAGAAGAATCTTTCTTCACAAAGGATATATTTACATTGTGTAATTTTGCATTGTGGTAAAGGTCCTAAAATGTTTAGGTGGACTCTGGAAAAAGGTTCATAGGGGAGGGGGTATGCTTTTATGGGGGCGTTTTTGGGAGTATTACCTTTAATGTTTTGGCAGGAAGGACATGTAGTACAATAATCATTGGTAAGTGTATGTAATTTGGGGAAAATGTATCTTTCTCGAATTCTAAATTCGGTTCTCTGCGTTCCGCAGTGTCCCGCTGCTAAGGAGGCATGGGAGTGTTCGATGACGGAGTGGATTAATGTGTCTGGTACTTGAATAAGGAAACATCCAGACTGTGTTGCATAATGCAAAATGTTATCGATTAAAACATGGGGGTAAGTGTCAGCAAGGGTGTCTTGTTCGGAAAGAGGTTTGTTATGAGAAATGATGGGTTTTGCATATTCATAGAGGGTTTTAAGGCGTTTACATATCTTTTGTTCATTTACTATATTTTCTTTAGTTAAAGGGATAGTTCCAGTAAGGAGTACGGTATTTTGTGCAAAAGAATAAGAACAAGGAGGGGGATTTCTACTTAAATAGTCAGGAATAATATTTAGTTTGCCTTGTTTGTAAATAATCGTTGGATTAAAGTGGGCTATGAATAAATTCCATCTTTCTAAACGTCCTGTAAGTTGTTTATGACGTATAAGGTGAATCAACAGTTGGTTATCCGTGATAATTGTAAGCAGATAACCGAATACCGTATTTTTGAACTTTTGCAAAGCAAAGACTATTGCCAATGCTTCTTGTTCAATAGTTTTGTAGTTCTTCGGATTTATTTAGTGCTCTGGAGATGAAGGATAATGGCTTTTCTTTGCCATTCTCGTCTAATTGGTATAGGACAGCACCGAGCCCTAGGTTAGAGGCATCGGTGTTGATATAAAATTCCTTGGAGTAATCAGGGAATCTTAATTGGGGTTGGAGTAACAACTTATCTTTTAAGATAAGAAATGCTCTTTGTTGTTCGGGGCCCCAGAAAAATGTTGCATTCTTTTGTAGCAATTTTGTTATAGGTTTGGCAAGGACGGAGTAGGAGTCTATCAAGTGATTAAAGTAGTTCAGGAAACCAAGCAAAGATCTGGTTTCTGCTACGTTAGTAGGAGGTTTGAATGTAGTAAGAGTCTGGAGTTTTATGGGGTCAGGTGAGATTCCGTCTTGGGAAATTTTAAAACCTAGAAGGAGGCTGTTTCATGAGAAACTTCACCATTTAACAACGTTTTGATCTTCATCTTAAATATCTAAAGATTGGAAAACCTTTTTCTAAGTTACCAGAAATGTTCTTTCAATGTTTCCCCAAGTATTAAGACATCGTCCAAGAAGACTCTGCACGCGTCACCTAGGAGGTGAGACAACACCATTTCCATTGTCCTTGCGAACACTGGGGGTGCATTGGACAATCCGAAGTTGAGTCTTGTTGGTGCATACTGACCTCGCGGAGTGCGGAAGGCTAGTAGCGGTTGTGTCTCTTCCTCGATTTCCAGACAATGGTAAGCATCGAGAAGATCGAGACTGCTGAAAATTTTGGATTTTCCCAGCGTAGAGAGGATGTCAGCAATACAAGGCAGGGGGAAGCGGTCTAGCACCGTATGTGCGTTAATGTGCCTGTAATCGGCCACAATTCTTGGAGTTGAGGAGTTTTTCTTTGGAATGACGAGCAGAGAGCTCGAATGGGGACTACTAATAGGACGGATGTACCCTTTTTGTTGGGCGGACTTGACCCAATCGTCTATCTGGGTCAAGTATTTATAGGGGAGGCGGTACACTGTGGTCGGTACAGTACCTTTGGGGCATTTTCTTTAAGTTGTATGGAAAATTTAGTTAACGGACAAATGGGGACTTCATCATCTTCTAAGGCTATTACATCTCTGTAAGTCATCAACAGATCAATTAAGTTTTCTAACTGATCCGGATCTTGTAATGTAGTACAGCAATCTTCATTATCTTTGAAAGATTCCTGGACGAGTTTTTTGAAAGTATTTCTAAGTTGATTTGGAGTTAAGCCTTTGGAAGGAAATTTACTTAAAAATTTACATTGGACGTTAGGAGGGGTTCTGTCAAGAACTATAAAAGGATTAGCCCTGGTTAGGATGATATTTTGAGGAAGAATTGGGAAGGGGCTCATATTTATTATGTCAAGAGAGCTTGGCAGAATTCGGGAGGGCCGAACTCAGTGCACCAGCAAAAGAAAGGTTACATTATAGGTGTTCTCTGTGGACAGAATAAAATTGTCCCAGGAGAGAGAGTATGAGCAGAGGAAGAAGCTTAACTTAGAGAAAGAGTGTGGCTAAAAATAAGGAGCTATTTCTGTGTCTTCTAAATGAATGAAATTATAGGAACGTCAGTATCAATTTAGAAGTAGAAATATCGTGGGTGTAGAGGGGCATAGTCTGTATGCTGGGGGATTTCTTTTTGGTAGGGTATTGGTGGGTAGTGTTATGGGGATAAGTAGGGGTTATTTTATTTGTTGCTTCAATTGTATTTGTTTTGTTTGTAAGTTTATTCTTGGATTATTTAGGAAATTTGTACCTAGTAAGAAAGGTGTACTAAAACCACAAAGATTGTCACATATGACTATAAAGTTAACTGGTATGTTTTCCCCGTGTAAAGTTAAGTCAAAAATTATTGTACCCATTTGGTAAAATTCTGAACCCGTAATAGAACGTAGTGTAATTTCTGTGGGTTTTAATGGTATGTTTATGTTAAATGTCTCTTCCATTTCGGAAATGAAAGAGTACCGGCAGAGGCTACTGTTACTACCTGAATCTAAGATCAGTTCTCTGTCTTCTAATATGTAGTTTTTGTAATTTATATTCGCTTTTAAAATATACGTGGGTCCGGATTAGCTTTGTGGGCATTATTTAATAGGATTTGGCTATCATTAGTAAAAGCGGACGGTAGACTAATATCTTGAGATGGAATTAGGACAGGTTAGCAATGGTAGTAGTAGCAGTGGTAGTAGTAGTAGTAGTAGAAGGAGGAGGAGGAGGAGTAAGTAGGAATGGTATCTCATGGACAGAGTTTACGTTCGTTACCGGAGTTGGGGGCATGTTATAATTTGAAGTAATTTTATCATCGTTCGTTACAATCGCGGATGATGCCGGTTGTTGCATCAAGTTCGTAAGGAGTGCGCTATTTGACACTGGTTTAGCGGATGCTGTTAGTAAATCAATCGTATCATTTGGATTAGTTCTTTCATGCATTGTAGCAAGAGCGGTTGTTAAAGAATCCATAGGGTTAGAAAAATTCATGCTGTCTGTCACCGAAGTAGAGTGTGTAGTAGAGACAGTATAAGGATCGAAAAAGTTAAGTAGATCTGCAGTAAGCATAGAATCGGAAGTTATTGTATCCTGCACCGGGTGCATGGGTTCCTTAGGTATATTTATAGGATCAAAAAGATTTAGTAGGTCAGCAGTAGGCGTAGGATTGTTAGGATTAGTTGTTAGGCATAGGTTGGGGGTTAGGCATAGTACTTTGGTAATGGTTAGGCATAGTATTTTCAAAATGGTTAGGTATAGTACTTTGAAAATTGTTAGGCGTAGGTATAGCATTTTGGAAGCTGTTAGGCGTAGGTAAAGCATTTTGAAAAATGTTAGGCTTAGGTATAACATTTTGGAAGCTGTTAGGCGTAGGTATAGCATTTTGGAAGCTGTTAGGCGTAGGTATAACATTTTGGAAGCTGTTAGGCGTAGGGAAAGCATTTTGGAAGCTATTAGGCGTAGGTATAACATTTTGGAAGCTGTTAGGCGTAGGTAGTGATATACGCTGGGCAAATGCCCAGTGGGCAGGCATTTATAAAATGGGCATTTGTCCAGGCATTTGCCCATTTCATAAATGCCTGCCCAAAAATGGGCATTTATAAATTTATCAGTAAGGGATGGATTATTGACGGCATTTGAATAAAAATATTCAAAGAAAATAGTCATTTCATTTTTCCCCCCCCCACACACACACACACACACACACACACACACACATACACACATATATATATATATATATATATATATATATATATATATATATATATATATATATATATATATATATAGGTCTATAGCTACTGTAGATTTTATATATATATATATATATAAATATATATAAAAGACATATTTACAGGGTTCACACTTTCTGGAAAGTCAGGGGAAAAAATTGGTCAGGGAAAGTCAGGGAAACGTTTCAAGATATGCTGAAAGTCAGGAAATTCCAAAAAAGTCGGGGAAATTTTAAAATTTCAAAACATATGAAGAATGATCCATAGACAGTTACGTATTTTTGATATATTTTTTTTTCCTTACTGTATAATTGTGGAATAAGAGATGTATTTGATAAGTGAATGAAAAGGATGGGCGAGGAATGACATTCCATAAATCTACTTCTATCCTGTTTCTTTCTATTTTTAGTTCACTATTACCTACTATTCTTTCTATTCTAATTTAAGTAGAGGATTTGTTTCAAGTTCAAAAATCTTCAGATTGACTTATGACTTAAATCTGTTTATATCTTTCTTTTTAGGATTTATACTTTTTGAGGTTTGACGAAATGATTTTGGATTTTGGATTTTATTTAGTTGAAGGTATTTATTATTCATTTATAAAAATGACTTCAAACAAAAAAACTACTTTTACGACCAGTGGTTGGGCGTCAAACTGAACCTAGAGTTTATCAGGTGGTTGGGTAAAGGACCTGAGAGTTCCAAGGCATACCAAGGCATACTGTGAAGTATGTAAAAAGAACTTTGGTCTATCTAACATGGGACGCCAAGCCGAAGTTTTCACATTCGAAGGGAAACTCATTTTGGTCTAATCCAAAAACTCAGCAGGATCAACCATCATTGAAAAACTTTCTCGTTACGTGTTCTAATAATATATTAGTGAAAGTGTGTGCATTGAAAATTATGCCATTCCATCAACTTCTAATCATAGCGATTGTAAATGACCCAGAGTGTTAGTAATAACCAACCAAAAACCAGTTATCAATCAGTTTCATCTTTTTGCATTAAATATGATGTTACAAGATCTGAAATACTATGAGGCGTTAAAGGTGGTGGATGATAAAATATCTTAAACTCGTGTGCAGATATATTGGAAACATTTAAATTAATATTTGACCTTTTGTAACAATAACTACATTTTAAAATGGGCAGTAAACAGAGCCTCATAACGTCTTATCATAAAACTTGCTCCTATTTTCTAGAAATGAAAAGCACAACACACTCACTTTGCAGTGAAGCTCATTCTACCATTGAATTAAAATTCAAAATATATTTGGATGGTGATTGTCTTTCTAAGAGACTTGATTAGTATTTTTCTTCTATAGTACCTGGGAATCAATGTTAGCATGTGGAGATTAGCTGGCAAATTATTAAATTAGGACGATATTTTTCGCATGGAAATGCGATGTGGAAGGAAGGGGGTTTTCTATAAATTAAAAGCAATTTTGAGTGGAGAAGTCTGAAAGAACATAGGTCTGATTCTCAAAGAACAGTGCAAAGCTACCAAAATCTCATGAAAGTATTCATAAGGTTCCTATCACTCAAAAATGTTGACAAATGTAGAGCTGTCCATAGGAGATATGAAGAAAAGAATATCTCAAAGAGTCAAAACAGAACTCAAGAAGAAGAGAATAAAAAGGTTGAAAAAATTATCCACTTACCAAGATCAATAAACTTGAAAGGCAGAGAAAGATGTTAGGCTTCAGCTTTGACAGAAGAGACGCTATAAAATAAAAAATTCAGATGCTTGTGAGAAGAAAAAAGTTAACCTAAATCTCACCATTTAGAACTTTTGTGATGATCACAGTGGACTTTATTCACCTAGGCTATTAATGTAAGCTTTTAATTTATTTTCTTTTTGTATAAATAAAACTTTACTTTTGGAAAAAATAAAAAAGGAGTGCATTGGACGGCTATGGGGAAGGTATAGGCTGATTACTAAAAAAAAAAAATATTTTTTTAAATTCATCCATGATGATGAACAGTTTCTAAAGTAAATTTTCAATAATTTAATGTATGAACTGAGTAAATGAGCTACCAATAATGATTAATAGATATTTTATACTCCAAAAATAACGAACACGCTGGTCAGGGAATTTGCGCCTTTGGTCAAGAAAGTCAGAGAATTAAAATACAAAATTTAAAAAGTATGAATATATATATATATATATATATATATATATATATATATATATATATATATATATATATATATATATATATATATATATATATAATATATATAACTGGATGAATATATATATAACCTCTTACTACTATATATATATATATATATATATATATATAACTCATATATATATATACTCTACCTGCTGTATATATATATATATGTATATATGAGTCTCAGTGGCGCAGTGGGTTGAGTGGTGCGTTTGCACCTTCAGAGGTCGTGAGTTCGGAATTTCCCCCGTCCAAGCAGGATTTGTACACTGACTAGTCTCAGGACGGACACGAGAAAAATTGCCGTTTATGCAGGAGATTTTCTGTAATTCATATTACAAGATTTAAGGCATAGTGTATTACTGTCTCAACCCTCACCTCATGTCCACTTGTAACACATACAGTACAACCTTTAATACACATACAGACACCTACATTCCTATTAGCCTCACGCACAGTAGGTCTGTGAGTCCAGAACCTAGCCATGCCCACTGATGGCTGGAATATCTTGACTTGGTTCAGACTGAGGCTGGGGTTACTATCACTCTGATAACTGTGCACCTTTCCACTTTGTATACCGTTACTGATTGGAAAACCATAAAATAGTAACCTTTCCCCGATTGTCGTGGTAAAATAAATAAATACCATATATACTTATACTACTTATACTGTATATATATATCATCACTTATATACTATATATATATATATATATATATATATATATATATATATATATATATATATATATATACTATATATATCATATATCTATATATAACTATATATATATATATATAATCATCACCCACCACCTCTCCCCAAGACTGGGGGTAAAGTGCGTGAAACAGAAAAGTAGAAGAAGAATATGACAAGTCGAAAAGAAAGCCCAGCCTTACACCCCCCCCCTATATACCTTTTAGTGAGAACTTGTCGCAGTCAGAAAAATCCACCTAGAGTTTCACGGGTCAGCGACAGACCCTCACTATGGCATCTCGTCAAAGTAGGGTTCATCCCTTGGCCCAGATTTTCCACAACCATACCCCCTCACAAAACCCCGCCATTCACTAATATTATGCACCTTTCTTCTCGCCTCTGCCAAACTCACATTTCTCTCCTCCAGGCATTCCTTTACTGACTCAATCCATTTTCTTGTCTCCAACTTGGGTATTCAACGCCACCACTAAATATGTAAACAATAGAGCTATCACATTCATCCTTTCCTCACTTGACAAACCATCTCAACAAACTTTCATTTTATTCTGCGTTTTTGCACTTTCTTCCACCACATAACCACCAGCCATTCATTTCCTCATTTTATCATCACTTCTCACACCTAACACGCCCCTAAGATTGTCCATCTGAACACATTGTACTTCAAATCTATACCTCTTATTTCAGACCATAGTCTCACTACTATACCAGGGTTCACACTGAAATTTTGATTTCCCTGACTTTCCCTGACTTTCCTGACCAAATCTGAAATTTTCCTGACCAGCGTGTTCGTTATTTTGGCATATAAAAATATCAAATATCCCAATTATTACAGCCTAATTTACTCAGTTCATACATTAAATTATTGAAAATTTGCTTTAGAAACTGTCATCATCATGGATGAATTTTTAAAAAAATTTTTTTAGTAATCAGCCTATACCTCCATAGCCATTCAACGCACTCCTTTTTTATTTTCTCCAAAATAACAGTTTTATTTATACAAAAAGAGAAAATAAATTAAAAGCTTAAATTAATAACCCTAGTGAATAACGTCCTTTGTGATCTAAAGTTCAATGGGAGATTTAGGATTGCTGCTTTCTTCTCAATCAACCCGATTACCCGTTACTTCGCGTCTTCTTACCGGCCAAAGCTTTCGTTTTAACATCGCTTATCTTTCCAGTTTATAAGATCTGTATAGGATATTTTCTTTTTTCAACAGCACATTTCTCTTCAGCTTCTAGCACTTTTTGGTTTTCTGTTTTATTCTTGAGGATTATCTATATCTCCACAGCGGGCGCTCTTACATTTAAATCATTTGTTACTTTAGAAGTGAATAGGATCTTGTGAAAACTTAAACTAGATCTTCATAACAACAATATATTTTCGAATAAGACTTTTCGTTCTTTCCGATTCTCACTAAGGTATTGTTGTGAGAAAACCACACTCATCACTTTGTGCATTTCATGCAAATGTCAGTCTAATTTGATCAATTGCCACAATGCATAACATTGATTTAATAGGTACTACTGGAGAAAAAACTAATCAAGTCTCTTGAAGAGATTAAATCATAATCAAATGTTTTGAATTTTTAATTGAGGTAAGATAATTTCACTGCAAGGAGTGTCCATTGTGTACTTTGCTTTCAGGAAAAATAGAACAGAATCTGCATGGTTAATCATATTTACATTTCATCATTATTTTCACGAATTTTGGAAGCTATCTCCTCAGGCATTAATTTAAATGTTTTACTATATCTACACGAGGGTTTAAAGACATTTTATCATCCACCGCTTTGTGCCCACATAAATATTCAGATCCCATGGCTTAAATGTGTTTAGTACCAAAAAAAAAGATAAACTGATTATTAACTTCGTTTGGTTGGTTATCAGACCAAACTTACTCAGGGTCATTTACAATCAGTTGAGTATGATAAGAAGTTGATGGAATGGCATAATTTTTCAGTGCACACACTTTCACTTATATTTGTATTATTAGAACAAGTAACGAAAAAGTTTTTCAATGATGGATTTGGTCCTGCTGAGTTTTAATTAAATTCAAATGAGTTTCCATTCTGAGTGTGAAACTTCGGCTTGGCGCCCCATGTTAGATAGATCAAAGGGTTCTTTTTCCATACTTTACAGTATGCCTTAGAACTAGGTCCTTTACCCAAACACCTGATAAACTGTGGGTTCAGTTTGATGTCCAACCACTGGTCGTTAAAGTTTTTTTGTTTGAAATCATTTTATAAATAAATAATAAATACTTTAACTTTGAAACCAAAATCACTTCTTCAAACCTCAAAAAAAAAAAAAAAAAAACACCACTTAAAGAGAAGTATATCAAAATCTAAAGAAAAAGAATGTAATCAAATTCAGTCATAAGTCATAGTCTAAAACACATCCATACACCAATCACCTTCAATCAAAGATAGTTTTGGAACAACCTCTACAGGCAAGGAATAGGAAGAATAATTGAGTAATGTTGAGACTAAAATGAAAGAAGCAGGATAGAAATATATTTGTAGATAATGTTTCCTCGTAACCCACTTTGTTCATATCAGGCATCTCTGTTCTGAATTATACAGTAAGGAAAAAATATGCCAAAAATAATGTGCAACTTGGTCCATGGATCATTCTTCATGTGTTTTAAGAATTTTAAAATTTTAGGCTTTTAGATTTCAGGGAATTTCCACCTGACTTTCAGCATGTGTAAGCGTTTCTGGCTTTATTAAATTTTTTTCTGACTTTCACGACCTTCCTAGCTTCAGAAAGTGGCCAGACCTAGTAATAAAATTCAACTTACCACGTAGCGGCTTTTGGCTCATATACATAGCAGTGAGCCCTAGCATATGTAGTCCTTTACATACCAATCATTTAAATTTGCCAACCACCTTTCTGCATTCAACTATAATACATAAATAATGCATAAACCAACGCTATATCTAAATGTTCTAAAACTTAGATGTTGTTTCATTTCATCTGCATCTAAAATAACCTCTGGCTTAGGACTGTCCATAACTCTTTACAACCCTGTTTACTCTTATCTCAGTTTACTTTCAAACCCCTCCTTTTACACACTGTACCAAATCTCTCTACCACTCGCCACACTAAACCAAATCATCTGCATATAATAGGTAGGGTACCCTCCACCCTCTTCCATTCTCCATAATTCTAGCTTCATCCTGCCACCCCACCTTTAATTCTTTCGTAACCCCATCCATATACAAATTGAATAACCAAATGAGACATAACACATCTCTGCCACATTCCGCTAATAATATTAAACCAATCATTTTCTACTCCATTTTTACACACGCTTCACTATGTCATACATACTTTTGGTCCATTCTCAAGCTTCTACACAGCAAATAAAACACCTACTTTTAGAGCTTTTCAAATTAATTCTATATCGCCTGTTTCAAATCATAACCTAATACAATTTGTTCTTCTTCTCTCATTTTTCTCAATCATTTTATTTCAATCTAAACGACTGGGCACGTGAATTCGCCGAACTTTGAAAGGCCAAGCCGCGAACTCATGTAGAAAAAGGAATCATTTTAGGATGGATTCATTGGTTCGGCAGTTAAATCTCATATACACGAGACGTTTTCCCATCTCTTGTTGGTAAAGTGGCTGCAGATCAAGGAAAGCAATGGCAGAAGGGTACACCGATCCGCGTTAGATTGTGTTACGGCGTTTACAAGGGTTTCTGGTTTTTATCAAATTTTGATTTTATTTTTGTATTGTAAACTATAAAGCCTCTATCTTAATTTAAAGGGTTCCTATAAATCACTTAAATTAGCTAGAGTCCACAATCCATAATCAACATTATTTTGCTTGATAAAATAAAAACAGGTCATATTAAGCCAAGATAATCTTGGAATTGATTTCTCTATTTTGTGAATAGTTTGTGAGTCAAATAGAGCTACTCTAGGCCAAACACATAGGCCACTTACAAGTTATTTAGGAAAATATGTTAATAAATTACATTACAATATTTATTCTCCAGTTTGTGAATATTAAAAAAATTTGAGAATCCAACCTAACTAGAGCAATAATAGGCCAGCAATTTGCAACTAGGCCTAACTTTGGCAAGTTTATTAAGTCTCACCTTCACTATAAGTAGGCTACTATAGTCTATAGCTCAATGTTATTGTGATGTTACCATAGTAGTGATGTTACCTTGTTAAATTTATCAGTGTAGTAATTTATTTAATTTCCTTTTCCAGAATTTTCTTTTATTAACATTTTAAAAAGGCTATGTTTGTTAATAAAAGGGTAATTGTGGGATTCTATAGAGTCCAAATATGAGGATACTGTATTGGAACTATAAATATTTAATGTATTCAAAAAAATGGAGTCAACAATTATTTGAGTTTTTTTTTTTTTTGATATCAAGGGCTGCAAAGTCTTTCATAATTGCATATGGGTTAAAGTTCCTCATATAGATGTTTTTCGCTCATTCATTTAATAATATAACAAAATATTTTCTAAGTTTTATTTAGATCATCTTATTAATTCTAGAAAGTTTTTATATTTTTAAAATATAATAATAAATAGGGTACAAGCTTCACGCCTAATGAATTTCCACTTTTTAGAAAAATGTGAGAGTTTTTAACTTTATTTATAAAAATGAAAAATTGGCTATTAGTGGATTTTAATTATTTTCAATGTATACACTTCGAGTATGTTAGCTTTAAACTGGCAAAGTAATTTTTGTTCCAAACAGTATTAGTGGCTAAATCACGGGGCCTAACTTGGTCCGATTCACCCAGCCGTAAAGGAGAAGTGATGATGGAGGATGTGAATCGGACCACAAATTTGTTTTTTAAAGTAATTTTTACGTTATTTAATAGTACGTTTTTATTACGTATATCTAATTTAAATATAATAAATAGTTACTTATATTAAGTAAAAATTACAGAATAAAAAATGAAATTTATATAAAATATAAAATTCCAAAAAGTGTCAATTTTTGAGAGGAGAGGGGTGAATCGGACTACCTTATTTTTATTCTTATTTATGTATCATTATTAACATTTTTATTACCTTACTTATTGCTAATTTTAATATGATAAACAATTATTATAAGTAAAAATTAAAATAAATTGAATTTATACATAAAAGAGAAATTTAAACAGATGGTCCGATTCACCTATCAGTGGTGGTCGATTCACCTCAAGGTGGGGTGACTACAAAACTTCCCATTTAAGCTGACAAAACTATTATTAGAATTACATTATTATTTTTGTGTGCTTATGACCTACTATAGGGCCTTGATTTTAAAAAAAAACATTCTTCAAAAAGTTCATTAAGGAGAGAGTCGGGAGAGCGAAGTTATACCTAAGTGGGTCCAAGTCACCCCCGCCGGCGTATTGATTATCTGCCTCAGTTAATAATAATTTTTTTTTTTTTAAAATCTATGTAATCGAATAAAGTGTTGTTCTTTAACTGGTGTGATAAATTATAAATAAAAAAAAAATTACATTATAAAAAAAAACTACCTTTTAACGTGCTTTATCCTTATAAAGAGGGTAATACAGAGGGACCACAGGAAAATGAACTTTAAAGATAACCTATCCCAAGCCAGCACCTAACATGTTAGCGATCGGAGTTTTTATTCTTGCCCCAGGCTAGATAAAACTCCAACTGCTACGCGGGAGGATTTGAACCAGCGTCCTCTCGTATGAGAGTCGGCGACTCTAACCTCTGCTACATTATATATACATTAAATAAAGGTTATGTTAGAGTTTAGTTAGTTTACATAGATTTCACATACATTAAGTAAAGGTTATGAGTTTAGTTAGTTTACATAGATTTAAACTTTTTTTTTTTTATAATATTTTTAAAAGTGTGAAGTTGCTTTACTACAATAGTTTCAATTTTACTCCGCATTTTTACTAGAATTTTTAGGAAATATTCTAAATATATGTAATAGATATGTATATGGAGGTGGAGGCATATAATGAACATGGAATCATATTACCTTTTATATATATATATATATATATATATATATATATATATATATATATATATATATATATATATATATATATATATATATATATATATATATATATATATCAGTATATATATATATATATATATACTACTACTACTTTCTTTAATAATTAATTATATATATATATATATATATATATATATATATATATATATATATATATATATATATATATATATATATATATATATATTTTATATATTTATTTTATTTTTATATTAATTTTTTATTATATCTTTTTAGGCAAATAAATTGTCTTATAAAAATAAAAAAATTTTTTTAAATTGAATTGTTGATAATCGTGTAAAACTTGATTATTGAAAAAATTATGCTTTTGATATATAAATTAACTTATCTTACTGTCTCTATACTTTTATTATTAATTAATAATAAATTAATTCCTCCAATTTTTTAATATTTTGTTTGAGAAATTCCACCTAAATTAAGTTTTGGTAATAGTCAGGCAGAATCGCTTCAAAGCTGATTTTTATAAAAATCACATGGGATACTCAAAATACATTGTATTGAAGTATAAATACAAGAATAATGACTGATGACTATTAGAAAAAATGCTTCTATATTTGTAGAACTGACTCAACTATTTTTTCCTAGCCAATTTGCTTTTAGGCGTACAAACTGTGCAATGTAATGGAGTTCAATATAATTACAATTCTATAGTAAGTCCTATTTAATACTCTGCAGCTCCATACCTATGTATAATTCTTTAATATAATATTTACAAATTCATGAACTAGCTATTAATTTGCTAAATGTGAAACTCAAACTGAGTGAGTAGTGAAAATTACCTTTGAAAAAATTATTGATATTATTTTTATTAACAATTACTCAAGTTGCAGTCCCTCCCCCTGTAGGTAAATGTTCATATGCCATGTATTTATGGTATGGTTGAGGATTTTATTTTTATTTTTTATTTAGTTTTATTTTCTTGATTTGGATTTTTTGGCATGGTTTTTTCCAATATTTTATCTGTAGAGTATGTTCATCAGGGAGTATTGATACAATGTTAGAGTAATAAATAATATATATATATATATATATATATATATATATATACTCTCTATATATATTGGTTTCTCCTATTTTATATATATATATATATATATATCTTTCTCTCTGCTCATATATAATTTTAAAGCGATTCATGAAAAAATTGGTGTTTTTATAGGGTTTAGGTACGGTACCATATTTTACAGCAGAAGAAATATTACAGTAAAATTTCTTTTACCATTCATTTTGATTTAAAACTTGGTACTTATGTTTATCATAGGTTTTTATATATTATAGTATGATATCATATCTCTAGTTATAATAGTTTGTTTTTTTATGGCACTGTACTTGGCGTCGCAATAGTTTTTCATTAATATGTACCGCAGAAATCTTTACCATACTGATATCTAAGTCCGAGATATATCGCATTCATAACCCCAGGGGTTATATAGTAAGAACCTTTCATATATTAATTGCCACGAGAAACAAATTAGATAAAGGGGGTTGTGTGTGTTAATATTGACAGAATTTTGACTGAATGAAAAAATCACTTATAAAGCAAGAGTTTAAGTGTTCTATCATTACAAAATGTAATATAAAGTGCACCTATTACAGTATTGTAGCTATTGTTTTTGATGCCTCTGTATATATATATATATACTCCCTCATATATACTCTCTCTTCTTTCTCCCGCCTTATAACACCACTGCCTGCCTCTTCACTATAACTCTTTCCTTATATAACCCTTCATATATGCTAATATATGTATGTCATATATGGTGGGCACCAGCTCGTTAGTTTATGATCCTTCAGCGCACCTCTTACTCGGCAAGCTGAGTCACTTCTGGCGCTCTCACTTATTCGGACCATCATGACCTCAACTCCATCGCAGAGTCACGTCTTGTCTCCATAATAATGTAGACTTATAAAGAAAGTTAATATTAAAATACTAAATAAGTATATATCCTTACAGGCTGTTTATTTATAATATTATATGAAAAGTCAGAGATGCAGACTCATTTAAAATCTCCAGTTGCCACTTCTCCTCAGTAATCGTCTTCAAAGGGACAAGGGATCATATTAAATTTTCAAAAGGTGTGGATGGCTCAAAATTAAAAGCAGTTGACTGACCTCTTTGCCCACTCAAAATATTCATAATACCAAATAACAAACTCTACAGCGCAACTAGAGAGAGGTGTAATTATATATTTATCGTTTCAGTTCAGCAAAAATTACAATACCTATGTGAAAGAAGGAAGATATCTTAATTGAGAGGTGCTGGTGGTGGTTGAAGCACCCAGCAGTCCATTTTGCTAATTTAAGGTCCTCACCTCGTCATTCTACTCCACTTTTCTGAAATATTTTGATCACCCTGTCCACCCATAAGAGGTCCTATTTAGGTCAAGACTTTGGTGGGAATCCATGGCCTGGAAGCTCACTGGAGTCGTGCTAATCTCAATGTATCATTTCATTGGCTATATATATTATATATAATAATATGTATATATATATATATATATATGTATATATATATATGTATGTATGTATATAATAATAATAATAATATAATATCATATATACATATATATCTATAACAGCATAATTAATAATATAATATATATATATACTTTATATATAACCATATATATATATATTAATCAGTTCTGTGTAAAACCCAAATATATATATAACGCAAATATGCATATATATAGTAATATAATAATATATAATATATATGTATATATGTATAACAATAATATATATATATATATATATAATATATATATATATATATATAATAGCATAACATAACCAACCAATAATAATATTATCATCTCTATCATCACCGTCTATCATAATAGCCTCTATATATATATGTATATGTATATATATATATATGCTCCAACCACTTAACAACAACTCATATATACATATATATATATATTATATATGTATATACTGTATATATATATATATTGGGTTTTAAAAATTTGATTTAGATATTGCCTGAATTACATTATAATGCAATAATATAATTGTTCAAATTTCATGGAATGAAGTAAGTAAGCCTTCAAAATTTCCTGTAAAAATCATTTAAATGTTATTTATTATATATGAGGCTTTTATTAAGGAGGGTTTGAGATTATTTTGAAGAAGTTTAATTATTAAAACAAAATAAAGTCTTAGACTAAAGTATATTGATTATAAACTTAAAATAAAAAATTATATTTCTTTATTATAAACAATAAATTCTTAATAAGTGAACTACTCTATTTCTTGTTTTTAAAAGGTCTTGGAACAAGAGCGGAAGCTTTTTTGATCGCGCGCAAGTCCCGCTAATTTTCTGACCGACTGCACCTCCACTAGTCACCTATTCTGAGTGAGTCGCTCGGGCGGACAACGCGGTTGTAAAAGCGAGAAATTACTTACCTCTGACTTCTCTTACTCTTATAGTATGTATACTTATATATAATAACTTATATATAACATACTGTAACCAACCATATATATACTTACTACTATATATATATATATAACAACATACACCATATCTTTCTATCTCATATCCTCTTATATAAATACAGAAAATATTCAGAGTTTATTTCTAATCCTGATCATGAAAAGCTTCAGTAATAAACCCAGAGCTAGACACCCACTTCCCTCTATTATTAAGGGAGGGGTTAGTACTAACATATTGCTGGGGGGACTATATAATTATAAGGGTGAAGTACTTCAAGATTTCTTTGTATTATGTCCATGATGAGCAGAAAAGTAAGGAAATAAATACAGAAGATATTCAGAGTTTATTTCAGCCTGTCTGAAAAGCTTACTCAATCAGAATCCAGTTATACAGAGGTTTGTTTATGTTTTAAGGAAATTGTTTTACAATTTTGAAATTATATATATATATATATATATATATATCATATATATATATATATATATATATACTATATATATATATATATATATATATAACAACATATAACTCTCTTTAGGAGTATGCTTTTGAATGATTCACTCTAGCATATTTCGAATACAAAATATTGTTTGTATATGAAGGTAAAAACACGTAATATTCATAAATAACCTAAATATTCCTTTTTTATAGCATATCAGATTTCATCTCTGGGTGGAGGGAAAGGAATATTTCTGTAATTTTTTTTTAATAAAAGATATTATTATTATTATTATTATTATTATTATTATTATTATTCACCAATAGCATTAGTATTAATTAGTATTATTCTTATTTGTGAACTATTAACACATTTGGTGTATAGGTATTTGGTATTGACGTATCATATTGAAGTAAAGGTGAAGGTCTACTGTGGTCACTTTGGAATTTTGGAAAGTAGACGTTGTGAAAGAAAAAACTGGAATATTTGTTATATTATTATTCTGATTATCTGATTATTTCCTGTTATTAATTAATAATGGTTAATATTTATTATTATTTAATTTATTATTCATTATTCTCATATATTTTATTATTGTTGTGATGTTAGAGTTTGTTTTTTTGTCTATTTGCAGTTTTTTTTTTGTGGCTCAATTTTTTCTGCGGCTCCATTTTTCATGCATCTGGATTTTTTCCTGGGACTATTTTTTTTGCTGGTTTTGAAGAGGAAATTTCTGGTATGTGGGTACCACTAAAGTTAATTTTCTTTCCATTTAGGGTTTAAATACAAAGAATTATTTTTTTGGAATTTTAACATCGTATTTAAATAGAGAAATTGTGGACTGTAAAAGAATAATTGTAGATGGTATGATGAGGAGTTTTAGTGGTTTCGTGGAACTCTATTTTCTTTTGGATGTGGAACCCTTCTTTAGTTGCAGAGTCAAAGTATTGGTATTGAAGAAGAGGTGAAGGTTTAATGTCGTCCATTTGGAATTTGAAAAGTAGATGTTGTGAAAAAAAAAACTGGACAATAATACTGCCCATTTTTTTTTTTTTGTGGCTCAATTTTTTCTGTGGCTCCATTCTGGATTTTTTCTGGGACTATTTTTTTTTTGCTGGTTTTGAAGAGGAAATTTCTGGTACATGGGTACCACTAACGTCAACGGTGTGGTGCACTTAAAATTCGACTGTGGAACCATTAAAAATATAAGTAATTGTCAATGCAAAGTGGACTTCGTAAATTAAAATAAACTGGAAAATCACATTTGAAAACTATGCATTTCAAATAAAACAAAGAGAATATTCGAAAGACGATTTGAAAGGAGAAAGGGAAAATTATCAAGTAAAGGACAAATTGGAAAAAGACACACTGAAAATACAAGTAAAAAGGGAAAACTGAAAATAAATTATAAAGTATTTTAAAACTAAAATTGGACAGTAAATTAGAGGTTCCACAAGTGGTGAAAATAAAACTTAAAAATAAAATATAGGTGCCATATGTGGTAAAAAAAAAAAAAAAAGTAACGGTACCATAATTTGTGTACTAAACTATTTAATAAGTGACAATTGTGGATATTTAATAATTAATAATTCAATTTTTTAATTCCATAGATCATATATTATATTTTTATATTTTATAGTTATAAAATAACATATTGTATAGATTATTTTTATTATGTCATATTTCGTATACTAGGGTGTATCATAAGGTGGTATACTCCAACCTATTCCGAAAAAAGGAAGCCGCTCTGATCCTTCTAACTATCGCCCTGTAGCTCTCACTTGTATTCTATCTAAGATCTTTGAAACCTTCTCAACTCACTTCTTAGATCATCTGGAAACTCATTCCGATCGTCAGTACGGCTCTCGTTGCATCGAAGTCTACTGGCGATACTACATTCCTATCTAACTGATTTATGGTTTTTCACTCTTAGGAACTGCGGGGACTTGCATGGTGCGGTTGACATATCCAAAGCATTTGACCGAGTATGGCACACGTCATTGCTCTCCAAGCTCCCCTAATTTGGGTTTCCTATTTCTCTCTGCTTACTTATGTCTAGCTTTCTTTCAAATCGCTCAAGATCTGCTGTTGTTGATGGGGCGACTTCTTCTTTTCTGTAAATAGTGGTGTTCCTCAGGGTTCTGTCTTAATCTCACTACTTTATTCCTACTTTTCATTATGATCTTCTCACCTGCACCTCTAATTCTATCCACTCGTATCCGATGATCGACCCTTCATTCTTAAACTCATATCAATTTTACTACTCTTTTACTTCTAGAATGCCTCTCGTCTTAATCTTTCCGATTTTATTCTCGCTGATGGATAGAAATAACTTTGTGAAATTTAATTCTTTTAAAACCCAACTTCTACAAATCATCTCCTCCAAAATACCTTCTAACTTTCCTATCTCTTTCGACGGTTCTGTCATCTCTCCTGTTTATAAATATAAACATCCTTGGCCTTAACATGAACAAAAAAATGTCTTGAAACCTCACAATCACAACGTTGCTAGGGCAGCCTCAAAGAAACTGAAGTTCTGTTTAGACTGTGAGACTTTCTCCTTTTCTCAGTTGCTCCAGCCAATTACAAGGTCTCATCCGCCATGGGTATGAAGTACTCACTGCCTCTCATATCTGAGGGGGGGCTCTGGTTTCACCCCCGACTTTGGACAGGGTCGAGTCAATGGCAAAAAGGCTTATAAACTGTTCTGTACTTTCAGTTTCACATTTTTTTGAGCCGCTCGGTGATATTCCGTTTTTTTTGTGTGGATACTACGCCCCGCTGTATTTCGGCTGTTTGCTTTTAGTGGTTTTTTTTTACAGGGTATAACTTAGTTAGAGGTGCGGTTTATTGGCTTTTGTTTTTTGACCCTCCATCTTTTTTTGCGGCGCGATGTTGGGGCTTTTTCTCATCCTATAGGTAAAGCAGCGGCAAGTGCTCGAGGGATTATACTCGGCAGTGACCACCACCTTTACGACGCTTCCGTAGCACAAGGGGTGCTGTATCTACGCACGAGTTTTGTATTGTGTTGACATTGGTTACTCCAGGCTAGTTTGCTGTGGTGCTTCTTCTTTCCCACTCATCCTCGTTCTGTGGAATCTCCTTTCAATCTTCTGTATTCCTACTGAATTTAATCTCCTCCTTTAAAGCCTGCATCTGTGCTTTAATATGCGTAATTTGCGCTAGAGGGTGAACTTTTTGAGAGTAATCTACAGCCCCTCCTTGAATAGGGCTCTGCCGTTGAATGGTGGTGCAACTGTAAAAAAAAAAAAAAAATCTTAAAGGGGCAGATATGTGCCAAATGAACTGAATCTCCTACTCTTCCCCAATCCAACAACATTATCAGATTATCCAGAAAAATTGTACCTCTTCAACAGTTACCTCAGAGCATGGAACCTATGTTGTCCAACCACATCACAAATTTTGACCTTTTCAGAACTTAAATTTAACGCTTTTAGAATCTAGTTTACTCATACACACAAATCTACATATTAGATCTCCTACCACAATTCCTCATCAGAATTGCAATCCTTCTATCCCCCTCTATTCTTTCCACAGCAACAACAATCCATTTCACACCACACCACTCATCTTAACCGTTTCCTTTCATTCTTTGTTTCAGTCAAGCAAGCCAAATCAAAATTTGCCCTTTCTAAATACAATCATCACCTCTCTTCCTCATCTCCTCAACTTTATTCCTCTGACATTTCATATCCAGATACGATTCATATTTTCGCCGAAGGATAGAAGGCGCTTACTGCGATCCACACCGACCTTTTCCGAGGTATGCATTAGCATTCCTGGCAAAAGATAAGTGGTAAGTAGGCAGCCCCTAACTACCACCAAATCCCTTAGTTGCCTTTCTCAACAAGCAGGACATACGATTTGGGCAATTTTTTCTCCCCACACAAATGGATATAAGGGATAGGGATGTCTGTAAGATGTTGTCTAGAAGAGGGGTTGGATATAAGTATGTGTATATGATATATTGTCTGGAGGATGAGTTTTGAACGCATCACAGAAAGGCGAACCATTAGGCCACCTGGAATGTCATACATACCATAAAACAAAAATTGGTATATATATATAATTATATATATATATATATATATATATATATATATATATATATACTAAGCTGGGTTGAAAACATACTATTCCCGAGCGCTGCATCTATCCCTATATATATATATTTATATATATATATATATATAATATATATATATGATATATATACTATACTATATATACTATATATCATAATATATATATATATATATATATATATATTATATATAGATAAAGTATATATATAGATACTATATAATTATATATATATATATATATATATATATATATATTCATATATATATATATATATAATTAATACTTATATATAATATATATATATATATATATATATTATATATACCGTATATATATTATATATACCGATATATATATATATATATATATAGTATATATATATATATATATAATATATATATTATATATATATATATATATATATATATATTATATTATATTATTATATATTATGTATTATATATTATATATTAGATATATATATAATACTATATAGTATAATATAATATATATATATTATTATATACTAATATAATACGTATATATATATATATATATATAACTATATATATCATAGTATTAATATAGTGGTTACATGCCAAAAAAAAAAACCATTTTTCAGTTTTTTTGCCTATAACTATTAAACTATTTTACATATTAGACTTTTATAAATAATTTTTATAATGCTAGGCCTAGGCTATGTATCCCAGAAAAATTATTTGCTTTGCTTTAATACTTTTATAATTATTTAGATCCAAAAAAAAAAAAAAAAAAAACCATGTTTTTAAAAAAAACCCAATGTAACAAAAAAAAAACCCACTTCTAAAAACCTTTCCTAGAGTGACAATATGTCATCATATGCTAGTTAAATCTTTTTATGCATTAATCTGAAAAATATTATTAAAATAGTAAAAAAAAAAGTAAACTTACTATGGAAATTAAGATAACGTCAACCGGGGCAATTTCAGAAAAAATCAGCCTTTTTTTTGTTTTTTAAGTAACTGTAACTTAAAAACTATAATAACATTTACAGAAATTAGTTCTAGATATAATAAAATATGGGCATTTGGCAATCATTTAATGTAAAGAATAAAAATAAAAATAATACTATTTAAAAAATTTCTGAATACAAAGGGAAAAAAATTTTGGGGGCCAAATTTCAGAAAACCTAAAAAAAATTATAGAATTTTATATATATATTGTTGACACTAGCTGAAATGAGCTTCCTTAACGTGTTAGTAGTAAGTAGAATGATAAATTATTGTATTGCCAGATTTGCTGATTTTTTTTTAAATCTGGCACTTTTTTAGCAATTTTAGCTACTTTTTTAGTTTTTGTTGTTGTAAATAACATTTTATATGGGTTTCCGATGCCTCTCCGAGTTGATTCCCGTGGTTACTGAGTCAGTCAATTGCCATCCCAAGTCAAGGGTGAGGGGGGTGGGGAGAATGGAATGGAAATTCTGAAATTGCCCCGGGTTCATAAATGTTAAATAACTTTTTTAACTGAAATGTGCTATCATCATGCATTTTATATGTATAACATAGCTTAAAACCTGGTACTATCAAAGAGCTAGGTGATCAAAATTTTACAATTATGTTTTTTTTATTTTTCGTACACAAACCTTAAACATAATAAATTAATAAAGAAATTTTAA
>JABUQX010013691.1:0-10000 GCA_015478945.1 Trachelipus rathkii
GAGTAAGAATCTTTTTTCATAAAAATTAAATAACTAATAAAAATTTATTTGAGAAGTAGCCATGACGACCGTAAAATGGTTAAATGATATGAGCTTGGCTTGTACTTAGCTAGTACTATAGTAACCTGATAAAGTCGAGTAAATTAGATAATGAGTATGATGCCCTCATACTATTAGCTGTCACTGAGTGAACTTAGTGGTAGAAATTAAATAGTATGACACATTTTGGTGGAATGCAATAGAAGACCAATATATTGGTATTAATGGAAGCATTTATTAGAAGAGCTATTATCTAGTGTCATAAAGTATAGTTAAATAGATAATGTATATATATGAGACAAATATGTTATGTACATGTTAGTTTATTAGTAAGTACTTTTGTAATTTATACTTATACGAGACACAAATCAACATAATGTACCTAATACGCCGAATTTATTTTGAAAGAAATGGCCGCGCATTATGCCATTATACTATTATATAGTATAATTATAACGTATTATATATAAACGAATTAAGTAATTATATATATTAATAACATCGTGAAAAAGAAATGACCTATTACACCCTACCTATCTATACCGTTCCCTCATTTAATAGATACTCACGTAGGGAGTCAGAAAAATCAGCCCCTAGACCGTTCTACGAGGATCATGTTCAGAACTATAGCTGTGGATACCTATTCAACTGTGTTATCTCGAGGTACAATATTTGAGTGGTTATTAAATATACATATTTTGGTGACTAAAATACTCACCTATAACGACCAATTATAACACCTACTACATATCCTTTAGTTCAACCTTATCTTCATCAGCTACTAGGACAAACTCTTTCCTCTCATATTATCCAGTAGCCCTTCCTATTACTGACTCATCACAAAGCATGTCACACCACTTAATAGTACATATCCTTATTTCCATTATCGATACACTACATCAATCTCATGGTGTCATTTTGTAACTTTCCACACTGACTCAGCAGATTACTATTTCTAGAGAGTTTATTCATTATGTAACAGCACTCATGATAACTTTTCTCTCTGAGCTCATATCCACCGTTTCCCAAAAACGACTCTATAATCTCTACCACATTGCGCTCAGTCCACTCTGCACGTTTAAATCAATTTAGTGGCCGCGAGCCCACACATAAAAATAGTCGCGAGGCGCGGCTATGAAGATTGTCGTACATAAACACCTGTACTCGCTGTATCATGTATGTACTGCCAACCTTAGTCCATGACCATAGGGTATTTACTACTTAATAAATATATAAATACTATACTATGATAACTACCTAATACTATTAATCAAATAGGTAACAACACAGCCCTTTCAATTAGGTAAAAACATCAGACTAGTCACTCAAGGCTAGAGTCCTATTATCATCATATATATCCAATCGAAGGATTTGTACTGAGCATCACGTAATCCATACGTTACTAAGTACCACATATTTACAACACACCACTCGTAATACCTCCGATTATCTGAGATCACGGTACATCATTTCCCTTTTCATCCGACATATATATAGGAGCACAAAGATATTTAATGTACAAACATTGTCACGGATACAGTGTGCGACGGCACTTCTGATAACATAGACATTCACACACCAACGCTGGATCGCTGCCGGGCATGAACCGCACATTTACAAATTATGATAATAACTAGGAGTGACATTCGGTCTAAACATATCCTATATACTCTGAGTACCGTTAATATCCTAGATCAATATCGCGTATCCTTTATGCACACAAATCACACTAACAACCACCTCTCATTCCAGACTAACTCCTATCACAGATCGTCACCTCTTCGAGAGTCACACACAAAGACATTTCAGCATTTGAACTATATATGATAATAAAACATTTCAATGAACTACCGAGTACTTCATCATTTCCATGTTCACAGTCTCGATACATACACTTAATCTTAATAGTTCGAGTAGATCACTATATATTATATATATACCTCAGTTAATCTTTCGATATAACCACCCTAAATCCTATATACAAGATAATATATATTAACGCAGTAAATGAAAATATGGACAAATAGTCCATTTTAATAAGCTCATATATATATACTTGCCGTGATATCTAAGTATATATATAATTAAAGAATCTCCAAGTCAGTCTTTTCTACTCCCATTGTACCAGCACGCTATCAACTATAGGTGAGAGAGTATAGACTTATGGATTACAATCTACAAGTAATAGATCACCTATACTCTAACACCTCATTCATTTCAGCTAAATATATCATATCCTAGCGTACATATATATAACTAATATAATAGATAATGGATGCGTTCTCATTACTAACCTATATAATTGTTTGTCTGTCAGTCACTCTTACTATAGCTAGAGTACATTAATGAGATAATTCCTGTATATCACTATATATATGTAATAATACCTTTACTATTTCATACATTTTATTACCTAAATTCAATCCTTTCCATCTTAGAAGTTAATACCCACTGTCTCTAAAATTTGACTTGTTTAATGGCAGAGCGAAATATTTTCCACTCTCTATACTCACAGAATGGAGTGAGATCAATACAGATAGAGCTTTGAATTTTAGAGAGAAGGATTATAAGGCGTAGAACCTATGAACGAGACTTTCTCCTTTAAACAACGAAATATGACCAGACTAAACGATATTTTTATCACCAGGATACATAGGAACCATCACAAAATTCAAGAATTCCACACAAGAGCGGGGGTTCGCGAGTACCTCGGCCGGACGAGGCTTAGAGGAGGGGGGGTAAGATGAGTCTTCCCCCTAGCCTTTCATTCCCCGGAAGGGAGCCCGAGACGTATTACCTCCAGACTCCCTGGCCATCGGGGTACGTCTATCCCTTGGAGTAAACTATAGAGGTGCTTAGAAATTTATACTGCTTCAGTATTATAAACACACACTATTCATTGTACTATTTGTTTGTATATCTTAAATATCCTCTCATATGGTTGAGTCCCCTCAAGGGTATGAGCCGCCCCGATTAGCCACACACGGAAACAGATCCGGGGTACATCACGGATCTTGCGCTGGGGAACACGACTAGAGGGCTAATAGAGACTGTCTACCTTTCATACACTCACCCTCACTGGGGTAAGTAGTAGTCTCGGAACCCACCTACGTCACTTTAGGTATTTGGTGTACTGAGCGTAGGTGAGTTCCTCTCGCCTCTCCCCTACGTAGGTATAACGTTTCACCTACATCACACACTATCTCTTGAGTTATTCCCTACAGTGACCGAGGTCATGCGATACCCCCTATAATTTGAGTCGCACGTGTAATAATATTAATTATATATTATAATATAGTATACAGTATATATATATATAATTATAATATATATGATAATATATATTATATAATAATATACTATACTATATATATATACTATTATATATAATGATATTAAAATAATATATATATATATATAATATGATGGATTAGTATATAGCGCTGGGGTGATAACAATATATATGCGCAGGTGGCACGCATTATTATATTATAAAAAATGTGAGCCAGTATGTATCCTAAAATAGTCATATTGTCCATTCCGAGTAAATTGACCTCACGAATCACAAGAGTAAGGAGCATCAGTAGAGACAGGAGCAGAATAACCACGATCGCAGTAGATTGAGATTAATAGTTAATTCACGCACCGAAGCTGAGTCTATGATAAAATAAATACATTCATCATATGAGTACGTATATACATTTTTATTTGCAACACATATAATATTATTGGTGGATACCCACTTCTAAAAAATGTAGTGAGGTCAGTATGAGTGTACAGTTATATATTAATAAGTATACGATTATATAAATAATATTAATATAATATAATAGAATTAATATATTATTTAATATATATAATACACTATACAAAATATTATACCTCATGGGGATCAGGGACAATATATATAATATAGATAATCATCAATAATTATATATCTATATATATATATATATATTATTATAGATATATATATATATTTAATATTAATAGATATATATAAAGATATTAACCTATAATAAAGAGGAGCCCTATAGTAATAGTATATATAGTATATATATATAATATTAAATAGTATATTATAATTTTTATTATACCACACATCAACTCTCTTCTTCCACACCTCATATTCATACTGGGCACATAGACTAGTATTTCACAATTATTATTATTTTTTTTCAAAGTGAATTAAAATATATATGATTAATATATTTACAAAAAAACAGAAAATTCTAACAAAAATAACATATGTAAAATTCTGTGAGATACACACATTAGTTGTTAAAAGATATAAAATCGTTGAGATACACACACGAAAAATTAAGCTCTGAATAAAAATATCAATATATACAGAGTATAAGATAAATTCTATTAAGTAATATCCCAGATGTATCAGACTAGGTTAGAGAAACAGAAAGAGGGAATAAACGAATAACTTTAGAGTCACATAGGATCCTCTGCTGGCAATAGGGTTTTACTGTAACTCGTTGCACTCGCATTGACAGCCTGTGTCACATCATGATCTCCTCCTTCGAGCTTCACAACACTTAACAAATCGTTAATCAACACAATAGGCCATCAATAGAGTTTATCATATATGTAATATATAGCGTTTTTTTCATATTTTATATCCACATTTAGAGAAATATCGAGTATATATAATCAGATAACATTGAACCACAATTCTAAAAAAAAAACAACATAGATTGGCATATCATTGGAAGAGAGATTATTAATTTTGAAACAAGTTTTAATTTAAATTTACCGAAAGCACCTGCTAAATTAATACCAAGTTTCATGTTATATATGTAGCGTAGAGATTAGAATATTAATATCCTGAGCATAAGTTTTCTTAGCATTAAATACAAGAGAAAAGAATTAAGAATGAGCCAACCAGGAATGATCTTTAAGTGCATTAAAGACAAGCCGTCCGAATGATACTTGGTTAAAACTTGAACACCGCATTAAATATCTGGCCTGCCCGGAAGATATAATTGAGATGGCCTTGCGACCCGAATTAACATTACAGAACAAAGGTCCTCTCCTAAGATAAAGTTTAAAATCGAGAAATGACAAAGTATTAAATTTAGCACAGGGTTTAGGCTTGATAATTTCAATAAATAGCGTTTTTTGCTTTAAAAAATATTCGATGGACAGGAGAAATCGACGTCCGCAGATAATTGAAGCAGCAAGAACTTTTCAATAAAGTGAAAATAAATGAAAGATAAACTTACTGCCTGAACAAGTTTTCAATGCTGATGAAACTGGGCTTCTCTGGAAAAAAAATGAAAGATCGCACATACATTTCTAAAAATGAAAAGCGAGGCCCAGGCTTCAAAGTAGCAAAGGATCGCGTGACAATATTATTTTGCTGCAATGCAGCTGCCACTTAATAAAGCCTGGCTTCCTTCATAAGTCAGAAAACCTACTTTGTATGATAGGAAAAAACAAAAATCTATTGCCAGTCTTCTGGCAGTCCAATAAAAAGGCTTGGGTCAAAGTTGATTTATTTAAAGACTGGTTTCATAAGTGTTTTTGTTTCAGAAGTCAAGAGTTACCTTGAAAATAAAGGAATGCCATTTAAAGGGTTGCTAGTACTTGACAATGATGGCGGTCATCCAGAAGGGCTTAAAACTGCCAATGAGAATGTCGAAGTTGTATTTGTTCCAGCCAATACTTCAATTCTTCAAGCTTCTAGAGTTAAGAGTTAATCGAGGTTCAAAGCTAATTACGATAAGAAGATAACATTCACTACCACTTTCGGATTTGAATTTTTTGACGAGGATGAAGCAAACGTCATGAGACTGGAGGAAATCCTTAAATATGCAAGACTGTGTAATTATGTTAAGCGAGTGCAATTGGATCACTAAGATTCAAACCACAATCGTTAACAAACTCGCTGCCTGTAAAAATTGATGGAGTGAATGCGCTACTACGATTGTCAAGAGATTTTCCAACTGCAAGAAGATTAAGTTGCAAAACATTGGCAATTGCTCAATTACGTTGTGTGATAATTTGACGGCCTCCACCAATAAGAAATTTAAGAAATAATTGGAAGGGAATAAGGAACATTAACGAATTGATGTGTTTAACTCGAACTTGTTAATTCAGTGTTCCTGATACTGAAGATGACCGATGAAAAAAATGCACTCGTCACGTAAATGATTGGGATTTTAAATAACATTAAGGTTGGAACTGTGTTTCGTTATGACAAACAGTTAAAATATTTTCATGTATTCGTCAAAGAATCCTTCAATGGATATGCGAGTCATCAAAATTAAAGAGAAATTGAAAATGGATTTATAAACCATATGAAGAAATATTTGGTGAGCTAAAAAGGCCAAAAAGCGTCAATTGCCCAATATACGATGTATTTTCTCAAGAAAAGCAGCCCTATGGCAATCTACAGATTCCGGCACCGCATTCATCCCCAACTCTATCAACTCATTACACTTTGAAAAAAATACTTATTTTGTCGCAAATTGATTAAACTTTATAATATTAATACTTACAATACTTAACTAATTCAATAATAAGAAAAAATATTATCTCCAAATTTATAAAGGTTTGTACCTTGTATATTTTTTCATTTAAAAAATTCTTTTGTTCAATTTAACGGGGTAAATGTAAATGTAACTGTAAATGTAATAAATATCCTACAAATTAACTAAATAATACCATATTTTATATACAATACTGTAAATAACATTATATGTACAAATTTATTCAATATTAAGGATAAATAAAATAGCAGCAGTATTTTATTCACCTTATAGGCAAAGGGTAAAAAATATTTAAAAAATTAAATGATTTTTCACCAGGGAGTTAACAGTTATACTCAATGTCGCCTATAAGCGGGGGTGCACAACTATACGCCCAGTCGTTTCTATTGAGGGGACACTATAATAATATATATATATATAGTATATAATATATATATATTATAATTAATATAATTATAATAATATATATAATATATATATATATAAAATATATATTAGATATATATATAGTATTTATAAAAAAAAATATAAATGCCCTTCTAAAATGCCTCAAAATTGGACAAATGCCCAAATAAATGCCCAGGGCATTTGCCCATTTCTTAAGTGCCTTTTTTCGCTCCACACTAATATATATATATAAATATATATAATATAAATTATATTTATAAGATAATATATATATTATATTATATAATATTATATATATATATATATATTCATAATATATATATATACTATATAATATATACTATATATATATATATATATATATATATAATATATTGAAAAGGAATGTTAGGAATATGCATAATTCGATTATTCGTTTAGAAACTTTATTTCACATTTGCTCGAGGCTTATTACTCCCTTTAAGAGCTTCTTTGAGCCGATTTCACCAAGAATAAATAAGAGAATGTCTACCAATATAGTCGGAGGAGGAGGAGTTAATTGGGAAAAATAGAAGGCATTGGAAAAAGGGAAATTGTGGCAGAAGCGAAAGAAAATACAAAAGAACTCGAAAAGGTTTTCTGCAAAATATTGTTGAATGTTGGTGTTTTTATTTTAAATTTGCATGTGTTTTTCGTGTGTAAGAGAGGGGAATGAATTTTGATACGATTGTTTTAATGGCAAGAGAAATCGTTATTCATTTTAAAAATTTATTTGGTTGAGGGTGGAGGGATGACATTTTGTCACCTGTTGCTGTGGTAATCGCGATATTATTGGCATTTTCAACGCCTGTATTGTATTACAAATTGTTTTTTTTCTACCAACAGGAAATATTTTATAGTCGTAATAATAATAATAATAATAATAATAATAATAATAATAATAATAATAATAATAAAATAATAATAATAATAATAATAATAATAATAATAATAATAATATTAATAATAATAATAATAATAATAATAATAATAATAATAATAATAAAATTATTATTGGAAATTTATGTAGCATAATTCATAGCCGAATTTGTTTGTTGTGAGATTAATTAAAATTTTAATTGCAGAATTTAGCGTTATAACGTTCAGCCGAGGAAAATATTGGCTTGGAGGGGGTTATTCGGGGTAATCCATAGATTAATTATTATTATTATTATTATTATTATTATTATTATTATTATTATTATTATTATTATTATTATTATAAGAAATATTTTTTTTTAATTTTCTTATTTTCAGCTTAGTTAAAATTAAGAGAGAAGGGGATCCTGATAATTACTTAAAATAATTGTATTAAAAACTTTTTTATATATAATATATATATGATATATATATATATATATATACGTATTATATATAATATACTAATAAATAATATATATATAATAATTATTATAAACCTGTAAATCTCGATAATCTCGCAGCAGGAAAATCAAATCGTGTTTCCTGTTTTTTTTTTTTAATAATGGGCTGTTATATGCCTTGTGGAAGGTTAATAAGTTAATAACTATATCAAATGACTTTCCCTTTATATCTACAACTATTTTGAAATGTAAAGATTACATGGCAATGTCCAGAGCAGTTATAGGAATCTATAAACATCTTCAAAATTATCCCGAAGAAATCAACAGATGTTGTTGTTCGATCTAATAAAGGTGAAAGGTCACCACCAAACTTAGATAAATCTTCAAATAGTGGTTTTGGTGAGTAAGGTTCTACTTTAGTTGAGGTTGACATCATAGTTGAAAAAGAAGTTGCAGTTCGATTAATGAAAGATCTCTCTCCAATTAAGCAGCGATAATTATGTAAATAAAAATAAATATTTATCCTTATAAAAATTTGAAGACTGCAGTTTAATCTTTTTTCTATATTTTATATATAGGTATGTATATTAATTCAGAAGAAAACTTTAATGGATGTTTCATATATAAATCCTGAATTAGAGGGCAATAGTAAAGAGTGTAAAGGATTGTAAAAATGTGACTGTGATATTTTGTTTTTTATATGTATTTTATTGGACAAATCATACCTTTTTTTTAAAAAAAATTCTCTACCGTTTTTACACTAGAATTTTTTTTTTTATTCTATTTCCTTAACTTTCTTGAGCGTTTCGATATTCTTAATTTTTCTTAATCAAATTTTCGTAATTTGATTTGTGGAATATGGCAACAGAATGTTACATTTCAAGTTACTTTTTTTGAACAACAGGTTATAGAACATTTATCCGATTTCATAAAATGTAAGATTTTATAATATATTTTTATAATTAAGTTTCAAATCATTATTTCATTATCTAGTTTCTTAATTAAAAAAAAAATCGAAATAAGAATACTTTATTTTAACCACTTAGGGCAAATTAAATAGAGTAAAGTTAGTGTTGCACTTGCACGTTCAAAATTTTGAAAAGGCACCAAATTTGAAGCAACTTGGCAATAAAAAGTTCAGATTTGATGCAAATATGCTTTAAACATTCCTATAAGAATAAGAATATAATAAATTGCGAGTTTTTTCATATTAACACTAGCTAAATTAACCAGAAAAGCAAAAATATTCAGCATATTTTTGACATTTTTTTATTCACCTCCTACAATATTTTCCGAAATGGCTTCAAACTGAAATATACAAAGATAGGTGGTCTATTTCCTAGAGAATGCATGAAAGAAAATATTGATTTTTCACACCAAATCCCAGCAATGGTCGAAATTCAAAACCTACTTTTTATGGTTTTGAAAATGAAAGAAAGGGATAAATGAGAGAATAAATGAAAGTACGTTGAGATGGTTTGGTTATGTGGAAAGGATGAATGATTGTCGATTTTTTAAGCAAATATATAGTGGTGAGTGTGCTGAGAATCAACCGGCTGGGAGACCGATAAAAAAGTGGATTGAGAATGCCTGGAAGAGAGAAATGTGAGTTTGGCAGAGGATAGAAGAAAGGTGCATAATAGGAGTGAATGGCGGGGTTTTGTGAGGGTGTATGGTTGACGAGATGCCATAGTGAGGGTCCGTCTCGGT
>JABUQX010013691.1:15000-17500 GCA_015478945.1 Trachelipus rathkii
AATGCTTTTACACAAATGCTCATAGCTTTAGAAATAAAAAAGATGAGCTGATTAGTTATACCATCAATGAGAATCTAGACATTATTTTCATAACTGAAGCATGGATTAATGAAGAATTTTATAGAGACTCCTTTCAGGAATATGAAGTAAAACGGATATTCACTTTATTTGTAATAGCGTAAACGAAAGAAGGATTGTGGTTGTGGCGCTTTATTTTAAAAGCAATATTCAATCTATGTTAATAACTGACATTAAAACAAATCACGATATTGAATCTGTGTGGGTAAATATCCTTATGTACAATAAATCACATAGAATAGGGGGCATTGTATAGACCTCCTGGCCAAAGTCAAGAATTAGATGCGTAAATGATGTAAGAAATTGAGACAGCATTCCATAGTAAAGAAAAAAGTATAGTCATAATGAGTAATTTTAATTTTAACAAGCAAGGAATGTCGTTCTTAGAGTTAATTTAAGCCAAATTAGATGATGTTTTATTGAGTGTGAGAAAGCTGATTTTATTGCAAATCTAATGAAAATTTATTAAACCTTTTCTACTAATTGAAGAATTTATTTCACTAATCCGACTTAACAATTAAGAGCTTTAGCAATATTTTATGCCCGGCCCAAGCAAGAATTGATTCCAGAAAGAAAATCTAATTTTTGAAGTATTCTCTGGGGATTTCATTACATTTTCGTCCGCATGGACGGAACTTTGGATATGGAATCAAACTGAACACATTTCAAGTGTCGTCTGAAGAGGGTATAAGGCTTTTATCGAATCCCAACAATTTTTAATCGTCCTATATAGTTTTGCATCACTCTTTCAATTATAGAAACTCTCATATTGCCCTTCAGTCTCATTTCTCCATATAAGAGAAAAGTTCATATATTTTCCGATAGAATCCAATTGCCCTACCATAACTTATAACTTAATCTATTTAACATATCTACCGAATAAGGATCAGAAAAGACATAATTCAGCAATTATTTCAATTTTCATTAACAATTAACTTAGGCTTAGTTATAAATGTAAATATGAAGTATTTACTATGTATTTGTATTCTAATATTTATGTATTTTCATTAGTTTTCTTCTTTTTCAAAATATTATTTACACAAAATATTAAAAAATCCTCCTTCTCTCCTCCCCCTGAGATGTTAAATCACTTCTGTACTTTAGAGTTTATTGAGTAACAACTGACACAAAGAGCTTTAGGAAATAAACCAGTGAAAAAGCTCTTTTCCTTTCGGATAATAAATCATAGCTGAACATTTCAGTTCCAAGAATTCGTGTTTATAAATCAAAATATTTTATTAAGACTGTTTTTTAATTAACTTAACCCTACAGACACATTTAAATTGCAATTATTATTAAGATTACACCAACATTTAAAAATTTTTTTTTGACGTCTTGCCAATTTAATTGTTAAAATGATATCTAGTACGATCATTCTATAATCTTATTTTATTCGTCTAATTATTCGTACTAGAGGTAGTTTATACTTGCCTTTTAAATAGGATATATATATATATATTATATAATATATATATAATATATTATATATATATAAAATATATATAATATATATTATGATATATATATATTATAATATATATATATACTATATATATACATATATATATCCACGAAATTTTTTTCGGGGGCCAGACAAAATCGTTCTTATATATATAAATATATATATATTAAATATATATTGATGATATATATATATATATTATATATATATATATATATATATATATATAATTTATAATCTATAACAACTAGGAAGAGCTTTCGCCCTGTCAGTATATATATTCAAAGTGGAAGGGCCAAATATAAAATTTCTAAGAAAAAATGGGAAATAATTTATATAAATTACTAAAATCATCTTACCTAAATTGTTAAATTTAATTGCAGGGCATGAGAGTGAGCAGAGTCTGAGATAACATCTTCAGTTTTTATATCAATATTTCGATGTATGTAGAGGAGGGCAAGTCCAGTAAGTCTTTCATCTCCAATAGTATTTCTCAAGTAGGTTTTCAGAAGTCTTAATGTTGAAAAGCTTCTTTCTACTGAAGCAGTAGACACGGGTAAAATTGCCAGTATTTGCAACAAGATGTAAATATTTGGAAATTGTGACTGCGAAAAAGAAAGTAGTCCGTCTATTGCTGTTTTTTGGACGATCTGTACTGTGATGCCATTTCAACTTCCATAAATCCCATTCTGCTTTTACTAAATCTTCAATTGGGCTTTCGAGATCTTCCTTGTAAAATGTTACACAATCTTTTATCTTCTCATACAGCACATTACACCTGTTCGGTATGACAAATTGCAGGGAGATAAAATTCTTTATGATTAAAAACCTCTCTCCTACTGCTGATATTAAATCAAATCCAAAATGGTAACAAAATGGATGTACAATAATAAGCTTGTGGGTCGGAAGTAGGAATGCTGGTCTGTATTTTTGGAATTTGTTAATTTTTGGCACAGCATT
>JABUQX010013692.1:0-10000 GCA_015478945.1 Trachelipus rathkii
CGAACAGAATTGTAATTTTTGGTATTTTTAAATGGTTGTTTTTATTTTTGCCTTTGAGTGATGACATATATATATATAATATATAGATATAGAGATATAATATAAATTATTTTATTAAATTATTTCACGAAAATTAGCGATTTTTAAGAAGACTTAGATGGAAGGAAACATAACCTAAAATCTTCGCAAACATGCGATTCTCATTAAGATAAGTTTATATTGAAGATGTTTTACCCTTCTCATTAACTTTTTTTAAGTTTTTACGTATTTAATGTTATTTTCAGGGTAATTCAGCTTTTAGCTTTATCTAAAATTTTAATACTTTTAATTAATTGTTTGTAACGTGATCTGTGGTGTGTGTGTGGTGTTGTGTGTGTGTGTGGTGTGGTGTTTGTGTGTGTGGGAATTGCGCAATTTACAGAGTTATTTGGGTGCGGCCTTCGTGAGTCGTTTGCTCGATTGTGTCGAAATAGTATATATAAGATAATATATAGAGCACTGTTGTTTGTAATGACTGGACAGCAGAAGTATGGGGTGGGGCGTAGGTGGGGTTATCACATTGACTTTCCTACCGTTGTGGCTCAAGCTAACCATGAATATGGAAAATAACACCTGCGCTAAGTCTGCTACCTACGTTTTATTACTGTCTGAGACCCACCTAGTCGCAATTTTTCGTTTTTCAAAATAAACAAAAGTTTGTAACTATAACTTTTCTATAATTTCAGACTAATGGTGGAGTCTGTGCTATATAAAACATTAACACTCCTGTAACGCGTCTCGAGAATCTTAAATCTCCTAATTTCGATGTTCTTGTGGGCTTAAAATTGTTCTTCCTACTACTGACCATTATCTTGTGTTGTCTGCTACTGCTACCCTAAACGGAACAGATTTTCACATCCTTTTCACATATAAATATTTACTACTGTTCATGAGTGACTGTATACTTCTTCAATCAAATGGCTGGAGGATCATCTATTTAGGTGTTTCATCACGTTCACACACTGGAGTGAGTTGGGCTCCTTCTCATACTGATGCGGAAGGGAGGAGGCCAAAACGATTCAGTTATTCCAAGATCTGGCCACAGGTTAATTAAAGAACCTACACCCATACCCAGACGTATAATTCTTGATTTTTGAACACGCTCTTGATTTATGTTTTACCATCGTAAGTCCTGGGTGCTCGTATTAGGATAATAGAATAACACAATAGGAATTATGGAATGAATGAACAGCTGAGGACACCATAACCATTTTCCCTTCTATCGGTAATTCTGACCAGAATCTTGTAGCTCTTAATTGTTAAAACTTCTTTTGTCGTCAGACTACAAGCACCATGCCGGCAAAGCGTACTTCTGGCACTAATTAATTCGGGCTATATTGGGGGGGCGTTGCGGTGCGTTTTCTTTGCTCAACATATGCCTTTGAGTGTTTGCTATATTGACTCAGGAGGAAACGCTTCCGGTCAGAACGAGCTGAAAAAAGATGAGAGCCGAGTAAATAGAATTGAGAGGGTAATGAGCGGAGTTCATTCCACATCTTCACCCATAATAATCTGTTATCTCACATAAAATCCATGAGTTCCTATGGGGAATTTTCTTCGCTCCAATCAAGGAGAGAGACATTGTGTATCGGCGGGCCATGGAAAAGTTTCTTCGTTCTAACTCTATCACTCCTTACTAATTTCCATTTCTGTCCTCGGATGGCGTTGAGGAGCTTATTATTTACGAATCAGAGCTAAGCGCGCTTTACTAAAGAGAAAGTCTGCGACGAACTTCACTTGGCTCTCCTACTGAATAAAAATTTCTGGCTCTTGCAAATTAACATTTAATAATATTGTGTAAATCTGCACTTTACCTTCACTTTATTTCGGCTCTGAAAGACGGGTTTGTTAACTAACTTCTCTACTGAAAGGGCTAATTGCTCTTCGGACTCTTTTTTCATCTAAATATTAACCTGTTGAACGATTGCGGCATCCCTCGACTCTGCGTTTTTCTCACTCTCAGGTATATACTCGTGGAGGGAGGAGAGGGGGAGGGGGGGTATGCTCATTCCGTGATTAGTCTTAATGAAACGGTGGTATGGGAAATTCTGAGATCTATGGAGTGTAAGAGAAGGCTAGTGGTCCACGGATGGAGCGGGAAATTGCTGGGCAGTGTTTTTGAAGGGAGTGTAGCTTCCGAGCTGGCGGGTCTGTTATACTCGATCAAACATCTACTACTCTATGCTTAAACTTGTACACATTTCCTCAGTGGTGGAAGCGCGCATATGTCCAACATCGAAAAGGGTAGCCGCTCTGATGCTTCTAACTATCGTCTATACGGAAGCTTACACATTAGTATAGGACCAAAGATTCATAAGGGCACAGTAAGTATGATCCTCCATTTCATGATCATTGCTAAGAAATTCTGCTCTTTCAGATCATTAGTATGGCTTTCGACGCTCGAGGTCAACTGGAGTGACAGTAGCTATCCTACATCTACTGATTTTATGATCTTTCTCTTAACGCTTAAGGGACTTATTGGGTGTAGTCTTTGGGGGTGGTGGCAACATCGGAATAATATAAAAGGCCTTTTGTAGGATGCGAGTAATGTCGGTCTGGCATGCGTCGCTTACTCTCTAAGCTCGTCCTTCTTTGGGTTTCCTCTTTCTTCTTTGCTTACTCTTGTGAAGTTTTCTGCTGCTGGTCGCTCATAGTCAGCACTCGTTGATGGAGGCGACTTCTTCCTGCTTGTCTGTTAATTGTGTGTCCTGGCATAGTTTATGTTTTAAATTCCAACTTTATTCTTACTTTTTCATCAACGATCTCTCATCTGTACTTCTACTCTGTTCAACTCTTATGGGCCGGATGTCAAGCTCTCCCTTCTTCCACTCATTTATTGCTCTTTTTGCAATCTGAGAGTTTGCCCTCTCGTCTATTCTCAGCTTCTGATTCTATTCTTGCAGCCTTATGGGATTTCCGGTGGGCCGCCACGAACCGTTGTGAATCAACTCTTTGAAAGATCTAACTACTTTAACATTCCCTTCAAAAACACTCTAACTTTCTATTTTTTTTTTAACGGTTCTAAGTCTACTGTTTGACACATAACATTTGGTCTGAACTGAACAAAAATTATCTTGGAAACTCATATCAGAACGGTTGCTAAGGTTGGCTCAAAGAAACTGGGATTCTGTTCAGGTTGCGGGAATTTTTTTTTGCTTACTGCTACAGCTACTTCAGTATATAAGGGCCTTATTCGCCTTGTTTGGAGTACTGTTCTCGCATCTGGGGGGGCTCCGGCTCCACTCTTTGGACAGAGTTGAGTCTAAAGCTGAAAGACTAATAAACTGTCCCGTACTTTTAATCTCTGATCTCTATCTCTGCGACGTGACGTTGGGCACTATCTCTTTTTCTATAGGTATGACAAACGGGTAGATGCTCAGTGGAGTGGCCACAGTCGATTCGCACCTCCATTGCGGTTGCCTCGCAAGATACAAGGGGTGTCATGCTCTCGCATGCATTTTGCGTGAGCCGATTGTTAAAATCCAGATCTGGCGTTGTTGAGTGGTGCTTTCTCTCATCCAGCACTTCTTATATCTGTGGTAATTCATCTCTTGGGACTCTTCTGTATTTTCCTTGGAATTTAATCTGTCTCTCTCAAAGTGACCAACGTCTTCTCACACTGAGAGATTTGCGTTAGGATTTGGGCTTGGGTGGGCTTTCCTATATTTTATTGTCGCTGCGCCCTCCTTGAGAAGGGCCCAGCCTGTGAGTGGCTCACATAACTGTAAAGAAAAGAAAAAAAAAAAAAAAAAAAATAAAAAAAAAAGATCTATAGATGCAGGTCTTTCAGTCAATGATCCATGTGATGAAACAGTCCAGTGTAATAAGATCATCTGGAAAAATGGTATCAGGAAGGCTAACAACGTGAATTACTCAGGAATCTTTCAGCCGAGTGAATTTTTTTCAACGTTTATCTATTTCGCTGTTCTTTCATATATCAAGCATATAGTAGAAGGACGACACATCATCGGAGCTTGATGACTGATCACACAATAAAGAACTCTCTATCGTTTATTGACTTTGTTTACATATGTAAGTAATCAAAACAAAAGTGTTCCGGGGACAGCGACGTCATTTTTCTGTCGTTAACAGAATATTCTCTTCAATAACTACCTTTAAGGAAGCAGACAATAATTTGTAGAGAGACGCTATTTCGACCGAATGCTCAGTCTAAGGAAATAGTTGAGTATGAATTGATCATCGGGTGGTTCTATTTACTCGCTCATTTTTTCAATACTAATACAGACGAAAGAAATCAACGCCAGTTTTCAGCTGGCGTCTTCAATTTAGCACTCTACACAGATAGTCTTACAAACATGGTGAGCGATATCTCACTCTCAGCTTTTCCGCGGACCATCTTTTGACATTAAAACGGGTTATCGTGGAACAAATCTTGACAATTTCAATTAGAGCATCTCACATCTCAGATATAAGACTTCCTTCGTCTGTATCAGCATTAGAGTATTTTGGCTAATATAGATAATGGCATCAGATTTTGATCGCTCCCATGTCAAACAGTGGCCAATGATCAAAAATTCAAGCGTTAAACTAACACGAGAATATATTGGTCTCCCATGGGAAATATACGTTTACAAGAGACGGTTTTGAAAAGTACAAAATGTCGAATCAAGTGGAGTATTACCATCTGAACCACATACACAAAACAAATATCTCAGCTCTAGTTTCAAGATATTTCTAAAACACATCGACAAGAAACACTAAGTGGATGGAGGAAATTCCTCCAGTGAATACGAAGTCAAAATCTGTGGATTTGCCTTCATGCAAATGGGTATCGAAAGATTTGACATTTTACTTTATGGGCATCTCATATAGAAGTTCTCAGTTTAAAGGCAGATTGTGTCACCGAACTAATAAAATTGATTGTATTCCATATCTCTTCACTCCCGACAAAGACGATTACCACGCTTCAGACAAATGGTCAGATTTTAATCGATTAAGGTCCTCATCGGTGCTCTGAGAGACTAGCTATTTTAACACGGAAACAAAACTGAAGTTCATGCAATTCTTCAGATGCATCATGGCATAAGAGTCTATCGTTGTCATTCATGATGATCTGAATTCTCTCCTTATTCAAGCGTGACCGCTAGGAAAAACACACTCTTTTTCCATTTAGGAAATGTTTTCAAACAACCCAAAAATAAAAGCTTATCATAAATGATTCATTAAAAATATATGGCTGCATCGAAGTAACTGGATTGTTCGATAGTTATTTACACCGCTTTCATTCGCTACAGTAGTGCAATTATCATACATTCACTGCGAACTTCAAACTGTTATCTATAAAGTCTTTCTTCGGGTTGATGGCAAAACAGAAAAGTGGTTGAAGCATGCTGTTATTTACTGGGCGCACTACAAGAATTCTTCAAGAAAGGATGGGATACGAGATCTACAAAAAAATAAGCTTTGATGAGGCTAATCAAGTGTAGGGCCACTTCGGGGGGTAAACAGAATGGTCGTGTTCGATTAAAGTCGCCTGAAGGCCTGCCCATACTGAACTTCGAACTACTAAAAAAGATGGTTCTGAATGCGAGCTGTTGAATATCGCCTTCACTTGATCGAGAACCACTTCATCTATGAATAACAGGACGAATTCTTATTGGTGCCAAGACGTAACACTATACGACAAGTTGTTTTAAGTGTATATAATTATGGTTTCAATAATTCACCTGAACGCGAAGTGGTTATAGCAATGATTGTGATTTAAAAAGAAAAGTTTAATATAGTGTAAATATTGTAAAAAGAAAAGGTGATAATACAGTCTGAAATTTTGCTTTTAGAAGTTCTATAAGAATATGATGTGTATGGGATAGCATAGTTGTAAAGTATTTTAATTTTGTTTGTTTTACTTTTAATATTTCATATAAAGTTTTAAAATCTTTAATTAACTAACATTTGCATATGTAATATTTTTTTTAATTAATGCACTATTGCTTATGATGAGAACAAAGCTTTTGGGAAAAATTATTTATCAAGAATTTAAATATCTGTTTTGTTTTTCGTCTATTATGCTTAACTTGTAAAATAAATTCGCGCGCGTCATTTCGAGCCCAATAAAGACGAAATTTAGTCTTGAAGGGTTTCTACAGCTTGGTATGGCGAGCAACAGTTTTTTACATTATTTAATGATATTAACGTAAAAAAATATTTCATTTGTTATAGTATTGTTAGCAACGAATTGTTAAGCGTGTGACACATTATACTAAATTACTCTCTTTCAAATGCCCGTACAGAACAAGCAATGATTTTAAGACGTTTAATTTTAAACACTCTTAGTTAAGTATTGGTAACATATCGAAAAACTTAAAGCGGAAAAAACTTAATAGCTTCCTAAAATTATGGTGAAGAGTTGAACTTCTTATGTGAGATGTGGAAAGATTTCTATCATCTCACGAGAATGCAGATGTGACAGATTTTTTACATCCCGTGATGCTGATGTTAATTGGTACGTATGCGCAGTGGATGCGGATGCGGATGTCAGCACAAAATTATTAATATAATTATAATATATATATATATATATATATATATATATATATATATATATATATATATATATATATATATATAATATATATTATATATATTATATATATTAGGGGGCTATCGTTCTTAGGTCTTTCAACGTAAACGAAGTCATTACGAAAGACTATCAAAACATCAAACAATACTTTGAAGTGGAAGAACAAGAAGAAGAGATAACTACAAGCACAAACATCTCCACGTGATTATATAATATAGTATAATATCCTATATAATATAATATATATATAATATATTATATTATATATATTATATAATATAATATATATATATATATATATATATATAGTATATATAATATTATTATATCTATATATATATATATATATATATATATAATATATATATATTATATTATTATATATATATATAATATATATATATATATATATAGTATATATTATTATATATATATATGTATATATATATATTATATATATAATATATATATATATATATATATATATATATTTATTTTTATATTATACTATATTATATAAGTAAGGTATGCAAAATTGTTAACATTCCGTTTTTCAAAATCAAAAGTTCATAAGAACCTTGCAGTGAAGAATTTAAAATATCGATATTTCAGTTGTAAATATATGACCAAGTTTCATTTGATAAAACAGCAAAAGAATTATGAGGTTTTGGAAATTTAATCATATGTCAAATTTTTTCCATAATATCTTGCTTAACCTCGAAGCTTTCGGGAATAAGATTTATTTACTTCCTAGAACTTGAAATAGTGAATAATTCAAACACGAGGAAGAACGTTAATGCTGCAGTTATAGGATTGGTCCATTAAGTTAAAAAGAATGGAAGAAATTAAGAAGCTGTTACTTGAAAATAATACTATACAAGAAGTTATCATTTCGAACAATTTACAGAACGTTATCAATCAACTGCTAAAATATATTATCATCTAAAAGTGTCATCAAAACACCTTTTGGTGAACTTGTTTTGTTATGAAAGACTTTCTTCTTCTTTTAGCTTTATATAAAGCGGGTGGCGTTCCTCTTTCAGAATATAAGAATATTGATTTGATATCCCTCCTTATAATAATTTATAATTAATTATAATAACTAAAGATTGCCATCCAATAAATGTTTCTTATTAACTTATTTTAGCTAAAATAGGTAAAATTCTTTTATTAATCATGATGCTTCCTTTTCTCCCATTAATTCTTTTAAATATCACATTGTTTGTCTTATATAACGTAGGTTTGGTGTTCTTGGGAGTAAACCATAGATTTCCATACAACTCCAGTTCCTTCTTCTGTATAAAGGTGTGATTAGTTCTTGTTTGGAGTACGCGTATATTAGGTAGTTGCATTCACACAGTTTTACTTGAAAGAACCGTTGCTTCACTCTTCTTTTACTAGTGTTATTACTGCAGACAGTGTTCTTATGAACTCTCAAATCGCATAATATCTCTATGAGGAGAAGTTATGTGCAACTCTCATCATGAGTATGAAATCTTTTTTGTAAGTTTCTTCACTTGTGAATCCTAATGGGATATGCTCATTCTTTCCATAACTGCACAGGTGGGTCTGAATCTCTTCTGTCCTCTATTTTTCTCACTTCCTTTCACTTACACCTATATTCACACTTCTCAAATCTGGCGGCAGTTGTGCAGACACCTGCTTTTTATGTATATATGATATATATATAATATATATATATATATATATATATATATATTATAATATTATATTAATATATAGTATATATATATATATATATATATATATATATATATATATATATTATATATAGTATATCAGTGTGATTGCAACGACTTTCATTACTTTCCTGTGATAATTCGTTTAATAAATACTTAAAACCATATATTGTAATATCCATCATCATGAAATGAATTATTAAATAATAAACCTGTAGAAAAAAGTTAAAGAAGAAAAAATTACTTGATTTCAAAAAATTTTATTCAGAATAGTTTTTACAGTCCATAGGAAAAATTTTTTTACATAGAAATGAATTATGTATTCTATTAATAAACTTAAATAGAATAATATGATGACAATGAGCACGGGGTACTAACTAATAAGGAGCGGCTCCTATAGTATACTATATATATATATATATATAATATATATATATATATTATATAAAATGAATGTGTCTTCACATATATATATTATATATATATATATATATATATATATATATATATATATATATATATATATATATATATATATATATATATATATATATATATATATATTAGGGTGGCCCACTAATACATTAAAAAAAATTTTTTTTTTTTTTTACTTTCTCACCATTTCAAATTATACTATACGTAAAGGTATTTATTTGTTTAAAATTTTAGCTTCCTAAAATAAATTTTAAAGTTTGCATGGCTTATGAAATTTTTTAGACTTAAGTGAACTTATCAACTGAACTATATATATATATATATATATATATATATATATAATATTATATATATATATATAATATATATTATTATATACTATATATATATATTATATATATATATATATATATATATATATATATATATATATATTATACTACCATTATATATATAATATATATAATTTATTGTTATATATATACATTCATTAAATATATTTAATTATATATTTATATATTGATATAGAATATATTTGTAATTATATATATTATTATAATATATATATATATATATATATATTATATTATATATTATATATTATTAATATATAGGACTTTTCTGTCTAGTCGCTTGGGGTCAAGTTTTAGATTTTTTTGTTTGTTTTTTTTATATATTTGTTTTTATATAATAACCAACAATGAATTTCAGTGGTAGCGGACATGATTAAAAATATATAAGACCAGTTACGTTTTACGGATCGTGAACTTTTAATTTTTTTTTTTTTTAATTAAAGGAATACCAAAGGGAACCGCAAGATGGAGGAGTCGGGGTCTCTCGGCTTCCGGGGGAACGACAGGGTAGGATAGGTTTTCCCCTCTCGGGAGGGTCTCGGAACCCCCGTCTTTGGTATTTGGGTGTCGCGGGGTTCCTCCGCCCCTCCCTACGGGGTATGGAAACGTCCGCCCTTCTGTCCCCGTCGGCTCGAGCCCCCTAATTTTTTTGATTTTTTTTAATTTTTTTTTATTTTTTTATTTTTTATTTTTTTTACATATTTTGTAATAAAACTTTACACGCTGATGTCCAAAGTATGTAGAACGTTTTTTTTCCTTTAGACGTCAGAATTTTTTCAGAATATTAATCTATAAAAAAAAAATGTTTTTTTTTTTTTGTTTTTTGTTGTTTTTTACATTTTTGTATAATAAGCTTTATACGCTGTTTCAAAATTGTAATTGGTTTTTCTGTAGGTGTCGTTGTCGTACTTTTCGAGATATTTCATTTTTAA
>JABUQX010013692.1:15000-16695 GCA_015478945.1 Trachelipus rathkii
ATATATTAAGATATATATATATATATATATATATATATATATATATTATATATATATATATAGTATATTAGGTGTGGCCCAATTTTTAAGATATCTGAAAATTTCTTTGGTCTCACCCATCAAAATAGTTCCTATTAAAGAGAAAACACGGTATTTCAAATATATGCGATTTGATTTTAGGTTAGGTTAGTGCCGCGGGTCGACACAAAATCAAAAAAAATCTATCCAGAATGGAGAATCTTAAATATATTTACATCAACAAATAAATGTGGACTTGACATTATCATAGAATTTCATGTAAAGAAAGTTATAGTTTTTGATTATATTTTATCTGTTGTTTTCCTAATTCAAATATATAATTAAATTTGGGTTTACTTTAAGTAGTGCCGCCGCAGGTGGGTTCAAAATAGAAAAATCATTCAGAATTGGAGAAAATTTTTTTTATTTGAAAAAAAAAAATAAATTTGTACTTGTCACTATTATGTATTTTCATATTATTTTTTAATTTTTTAATATTAAAAAGCGAAAAAAAATCTTCTTCTATATATATATATATATATATATTATATATAATATATATATATAAATATATATATATTATATATATATATATGTATATATAGGGTATATTAGTATATATAGGTATATACTATATTAAAAGAGAATCTGTTGCTCTATATAGTTCCTTTATTAATATTTGGGAAACATTTACGGTACGCACTGACAACTATATTCTTTCGTTCTCTCTCTCTTTCTCTTTGTTTCTGTCTCATTTGGCTAAACATTTTATTATTCTTGGTATTAATTTAAATTTTCTTTCTATCGCAGTATCGTTTTACGTCTTTTTAATTGAATATTTTTGCAAATTGAAACAAAGCTTTGTTTGTATTGCCTTCATTTTTAGTGCCAGTTTTTTTGACTTCCCATGTTTGTGGGTCATTTTTTAATAAACATTGTTAGTATTTTTTATTTTCAGGAGGAGACAACCGGGAGCTTGATGCGGACCCAGACGTTCGTACTATATTATGTATCTTGGTGGAACTGACTGAGTTTCAGAGCGTAGCGCGCGTTCTGGTTAAATCCTTCGAACCTCGAGGAGGGATATTGATATTCTTGTAATAATGCTGGGTAGCCCATTTGCTTGTAAGTTTAATAATGAGTATCTTTGTCCTGAGATAGGCGCATCTGCTATGGTAAAGCTGGCCGGTGGGCGTAAGAGGCGATAAGCGTTTTGCATGAGTCGTTGTACTGGAGGGTCTAGTGCAAAAAATCTAAATGTTGTCGTGAATATGAAATAAAGTCCAACGGTTGCATTTGTATGTTTGCATAGGTCAAATGCCCCTTTAATTGCTTAGTTTATCCTTACCCATTGCATTACCGCGGCGTGACCCGGTGTGAGGCCTAAAATCCATCCATCCTACGTTTCGTATATTTGATTAAAGAAGAGCGTAAACTACCCATGGTCTTTTTTTCATTAACGACTGATATTGCTTCATTGGTCTGAGAGAAAGCTAAATAGCCAGAATTCTGGGATTTTATGGATTACCGGTACCTGTGGCTCTTAAAATTTTTTGGAAAAAAAAAATGGGCCCTGCGTCAGATAATTTTCAACGTAAGTTTCGTTCAGTGTCAGTAACTTTTAAAAACTCGACAACGGATCCTTTGATAATCGCCGTTGCTTATAGTTCAGACCGT
>JABUQX010013693.1:0-7500 GCA_015478945.1 Trachelipus rathkii
TAGTTTTTTCAGGGGCCACAAAGGATTACGCGAGGTGTTCTGTACTGGGAGACGATATAAGGATATAAAGCGATGTGGATAGGCGTTCTAGGAAAATAGCATGATCTCTGTCGCGAGGGTGGAGGAGTAATGTACGAATGGTTCAGTGCGGCCTCCAAACAATGAATTGTCTATTATGAGTCTGTTGTTAACAACATCATTGCTAAGACGTTGAATATAGTCACTAATGCTTATGTTTTCATCGGTATGATCAGGATCTTGAATGATTTGGGTCTTTTGAACCTTCCATTCACATTCCCACACACGTACTACATTAAACCCGGCTTCTTTATACCTATCTTCTTGTTTCATGGTGAGATTGTAGCGGTCAACAGCCGATACGCTATGCAACATACCTTTTCCTTTATTACAGTCTTTATGTCCATGCCATGCACACAACCATGGTATAGGAACGCAGTTTTCACTCCTTTTACATAACCAAACCCGTCAGGGTAAAGCCACTTGTTCTTAATTTTGAACCCTTTCTCTCCACCGTTACGAGCATGCCTTATGTCTATATTGTTCAATTTTTCTTGATACAAGAGCCAGCGAATTGCTTCATAGGTGAAAGGTTTAGGGTTCTCTCGACCTAGAATAGTAATTTTTTTCCTCAGGCATAAACACATTTTTATAAAGTGTAAAGCATAAAGATGCAATTGTTGTGTTGTTATCTAGACAATCTATATCAAATTCTTTAATGAAGCTACCTCTAAACTTCTCAAAACATTTTCTTAGTATATTAACATCTTGTACACAATACTTTTCACATTCTTCAAAAATATTGTATTCTTTGCCTATAAACTTATTATAGTACTCTTCAAATGCTTAGCTTTTCATCTGTTGACATTTTATCTACTTCGAAGAATTTCTTATCAGGAATAGGTCCTTTATAATTCAATGTATCTTCATTTAAAAATGTATAGGGAAAGAAACCCTTGGAATTGTCTTTTTCACTAACACCCATGCACTTAGGCATGCTTTTCAATGCACATGGTGTGAAAAGCAACGTATCCCTGAAGTCTATATTTCCATTCGATCCCATTGAAATTATTTTATTACCTCTTTTTAAAGGGTTTCTGCTGATAGAATCTGAACTCGGGTGGGTCAGTAATGATGCATATACGAACTGATGATCAAATTTTCCGCCATTATGTGCAGCAACAAGTACTTTTGACTTAGGATTTTTCTCTGAAAACTCCATCAGAAAGTCTATAAATTGATTTACAGGCGTTTTTTCGGTCTCTAATTTAAATGTTCTTGTTCTTGAACCACAATGTTGAACATACCGTTCAAACCTTCCTTAACTGTACAACATTTCGCAATATCATGCTGGCATAACCAATAAATAAGGACACAATTCCTATTATTCTTCTTCCCATTTTAGCATATAAACCTAGATTATCTTCCTGGTATGTCTCGATATCATAGTAACATGTATAAACCATCGGATCAGTATCTTTCTTCTTTTTAATTTTCTTTTTCATGTAGCATATATGATATTCGTCTTCTTTAGGCTCATATAATGTACTGCATGTTTTGCAATAAGCTTTTGTGCAATCGTGTTTGAAACGACCGTTGCGATCAGCCTTTATTTGCACAAGGCAGAGTTTGCAAATCTTAATTTTCTTGCACGTATTATTATCTTGATGTTTTTTTAAAACAGAATGCATTATAAAATTCACGATTACATTCACGACATTCATGGAATATACCATCGTGATCAAATGAGCCTTGACACTTATCGTCTAGACACTGTCTACATCCATAATGTTCACAGTCTAATTTATGCGCGATATTATTGCTGTTGAAAGTGTAACAATAAGTGCAAAAGATACCGTTCATATATGCATTCTTTTTCTTGGTATTCTCGAAACATAACTTTAACTTATCTTCTTTTATAGCATAGTAATGATTTACTCCATCATGGCCTATAATGTATAAAGGGTCATTTCTGTTCTCGTTAGATGGATTATAAAGTATTTTTACTCCATTACCTTCAGGACCAAATACGACTATACGGCATTTTTCGATATTCTCGATTTTTTCAAAGTCAGTTACTATGAAAGAATCTGTATATTCCATACCACATTTTTTAGCTAATGCTTCTGCCTCATTCTCAATTGTACACGAATATATATCTTTGACCTTTACACATTCACGAGTTATTTTCCTAAACAAAACGATGGCTTTGAAAGCACAACCTACATCGCCTTTCTCTAGATGAACTTTACTAATGTAACGATGTTTGAAACTAAGATTTTGTGGCTCGAATGCATCGGTTTTACAGTCATCGCCTTTGCCTTTAGCTATCATGAACACAGTTGCTACTACTTTGAATTTGGTAAAAGATGCCTTGTCACCGGACTGGAATGATCCTTCCAAGCGTCTCATTATCTCTTTCACCCCAATATTGTCCATTATATCCCTGTAACTGATATTTACATAATATTTCCGGTCAGGTGACTGATCATCGCCAAAAGTGAAGTTAATTCCAACCCTCATACGGGCCCTGTCATAATCTAAGTCTTGTAATACAACATTAATGACTTCACTCACAACCATTTCAAACGAGGCTTCAAGATCTCTTGGTCCATGGAAAAAGTTTTCGTCAATAACCTTAACTTCATAGGTATGACGTTCCATTGATTTTTTAAGTTTCTCTACAGAGATGTGCGTTATGTCCGTTATAGTGGTCTTCCTCTTCTTATTACCAGCATTCATCATCGAAGGGCTAGCCTGGAATAAATAATCATTATTATTATTTATGATACAGTAAACAATTAAAATCAAGTTTTCATGCTATTTAGGTCATTATACCAATAATATATTAGTTTCAACTAGTATTTCTCATAACATATATTAAATATATTTATCCACACAACAATAGCAACATACCATTTTAAAGGGTGCGATGATGACGTCACGTAGGATGCTTTTTACTCAAATGGATAGATGTATATTCAACACGTTTCTGGAAAAGAATAATTTTTTTTAGATATGTGCATATATCATTTTCCCTTTATTCTTTAATTAATGATGTTTTTAATTACCTTACGTTGATAATTATTGACCAGATGTATTACAATGTTATTTTTAAATGAGAAAATATATATATTAAAGAAAAAATCTTACCTAGCTGAATAAGTATTGATTTGAAAAATCCTCATGTGTAGATATAAAAAAAACTTGGCTAATGATACAACAGGATCCAACGAAGGTGTCTTAAAGTGTTGATCGTAAGAGCTCTTGATTATGAATGACCCATCGAGTAGCTCGCTGATTTATATACAACTCAGCTGCCCACAAATCTAACAAGGTTGCCAAATAACCTCTGTATGATGCATTGTTGCCAAACCTACCAGTTTTTCTATAGTAAAGCTTGAGATTGCTATACTTTTATGTAAATGGTTTATAGCATAAATCATTTCATGTTTCGAGTTGAAATTTTCTGAAAGGGGCGGAGCCTAAAAAGAGATAAGCCTAAAAATATTTCAGGTTTTACTATTGCGTAATGTTGTGTGTGTGTGTGTGTGTGTGTGTGTGTGTGTGTGTGTGTGTGTGTGTGTGTGTGTGTGTGTGTGTGTGTGTGTGTGTGTGTGTGTGTGTGTGTGTGTGTGTGTGTGTTGTGTGTGTGTTGTGTTGTGTGTGTGTGTGTTGTGTGTGTATGTGTGTGTGTATGTGTGAGTGTGTCATTTATTCTTAAAAAACGATACTGTTCACATAACTGATTCTATTCAACATGTACATATCGTACATTGTGCATTGCATCTTGAAAGATAAAGCCGTTTTTCTAAAATGTGAACAGACTAACATTTAATATTTTCAAAATCTCATTTTCTTTTTATAAACGTTAACTAATATAATTTTTTTTTTCTAAGTTGAAACATGCATATACTGTTTACTAATTTTTTTTATACACTTTTTATTTTACATTTATACTTGTTTAATTTTATTATTTTAATTTTTATTTTTTATTTTTTTATTTTTAATTTATTTTTCTAACTTTTATTTATTTTTTTTTTTTTTTTTATTTGTTATTTTTTTATTTTTTTGTTATTTTTTCATTTTTATTTGTTTTGATAAATTTTAGTTAAATATTACCATGTTAATATAAATTAACATTGTTATGTTAGAGATATGCTTGACAAAAGTATTGAATGTTCGTCGATTGTTTGCTATTTCAAGCACTTTACTGTTGTTAAGTGGTAGAACTTTGTTTAGGCATGTCAAGGTTTGTCGTTGTGTTTATATTCATTAGTTCAGATGGTCAAGTAAGCTTTATTAATATGAAAACTTTGTTACGTCAACATATATTGAATGATCTTTGTATAAAGAACTTGAAATTTTATGTTTATGTGTTATCCAAAAATGATACTCGAAATGTGACTGAATCAATAGATCAATAGATCAATGTATCAAATATGAACAGGAGGGTGGAGGGATGGTAGTTGATTTACTGATTTACTGATTTAGGGTATGTAAAACGTTACAATTTAGTAAAAATTTGACTTTAATCAATAGATCGATAGATCAATAGATCAATAGAATCACAACTGGAACAGGAAAGGGTGAGTGATGGTGGGTTTGATTTAGCAGATTTTACTGCATTTAGGGCATTCATGACAATAAAAATTTTAGTAAAGAAACTTGACCTTATAAATCAATTAATCAATAGATCAATAGATCAATAGATCAATAGATCAATAGATCACAACTGGACAGGAGGGTGAGTGGATGGTGGTTTGATTTACTGATTTACTGCTTTAGGGTATGTAAAACATGACAATTTTAGTAAAAAATTTGACCTTAATCAATAGATCAATAGATCAATAGATCAATAGATCAATAGATCAATTAGACAAGATGGACAGGAGGGTTAGTGGATGGTAAGTTGATTTACATGATTTACTGATTTAGGGTATGGTAAAACATGACAATTTTAGTAAAAAAATTAAACTTAATCAAAAGATCAAGAGACCAATTGTTTATTCATGTCGATGATCATTAGATCACAACTGGACAGGAGGTTGGTTGGATGGGGTTTGATTTAGTGATTAACTGCTTTAGGGTAATGTAAAAACGTAAATTTTTTACGTTATAAAACATGAAGTAAAAAAATTTAACAAACAAAAAGTTTTAAAAAGAAATAAAAAAAAAAAAATAATAAAAATAGAAAAAAAAAATAAAATTAAAATAAAGTTAGAAAATTAAAAAAATTAAAAAGTTAAAAAATAAAAAAATTAAAGAAAGGAAAAAATTTTAAATAAAACTTTAAAAAAAAATAAAAAAAAAAAATAAAAAAAAGTAAATTTAAATAAAAAAAAAAAAAAATAAAAATGAAAAAAAAAAAAAAATAAAAAATAAAAAAAAGTTAGAAAAATAAATTTAAAAAATAAAAAATAAAAAAATAAAAATTAAAATAATAAAATTAAACACAAAGTATAAATGTAAAATAAAAACTTATAAAAAAAAAATAGTAAACAGTATATGTATGTTTCAACTTTAGGAAAAAAAAATTAATATTAGTTAAACGTTATAAAAAGAAAAGAGAATTTGAAAAATAAATGCTATTCTCAACATTTCGGAAATAGTGGTCTATGCATTAGCGAACTGTGAGACAATTGATAATTTCTGCATCACTGGGAACAGAACCAGTTATGTACCCATCAACGATTTTGTATTTAAAATGATGTTTACCTATGGTCGGCAGCGCAGTGGCTTCCAGCACCGGTGACACTACCAACTCTGAATCCTCTCCTTCCTCATTCTTCTTCCTCTCTTCTTCCTCCTCCTTTCTTCCTTTCTTCCTTCTTCTTCTTCTTCTTCCTCTGTTTTGCATTCCATGCATTTCTTCTTCTTTTTTTTTTCAGGAAGGGACCCACCTCCGGGGGGTCCCTGAACTCCGAATCCGAATCCGAATCCAACTCCGTCTCCGTCTCCGACTCCGACTCCTCAACCCAGCTTCCAAGTTTCAGTCTTCTACGATCATTTTTAATTTTTAGAGGGGCAGCGTCCCCCTTACGGGGAGACCGCAGAGGAACGTAATCTCGTCTCCGACGAGATTACGTCAACATATAGCTCTCACATCCAAATTTCACTCCGATACGTTAAGCCCTAACATGGTTTTCAGGACGAATTTGACCTTGGCGCTAAGGGGGCAGCACCCCCTTAGGGGTGACCTACGGTCACCAAAACTCGTCTGTGATCAGTTTATTACACACAATGACCATATACCAAGTTTGAAGGCGATAGCTCTATTCATTCATATCGAAAAGGGTGGGTTCGCCCAGGTGGCAGCAATACTACAACGATTAATCGAATGCTAATTATTGTAATTATTTTCTTTCGAATATATTTTTCAATGTAAGCCAACCAGAAGCACGGTAGAAAGACGATTTAAAAAAGATCGGATATAGGGGTATCGCTCACGCATAAAATCGATTGGAACGTCAAATGAATGATCTAAATCGATCATTTAAAAACCTTCTAGGACACCAAAAAAAGCCCCTCAGGGGGCTCCGCCCCCTTTTGGGATGCTAAACCTCCGAAAACGGTCCTCCCAGACCTAAATTCGGTCTCACCGACCTTAAAACCCTAGGTTTGACGTATCAAACGTCAAAATTCTGATGAAATGATGGAAATTTCCAAGTCAGCTGCCGACATGACTGGAATTTCCAAAAACCTTCCAAAATGGTTTTCAAGTCTTTGCCTTCGACGTGCAGGCTGCCAATGGGAAAAATCCCCAAAATCCTCCGGAGTTGGGGATCTTGATCTGAATTATGGACAAAATGCTAAAAAAGTAGCTAAAAATGCTAAAAAAGTAGCTAAAAATGCTAAAAATGTAAATTTAAACGATTAGGTTGCCAGATTTAGCGACAAATCTGGCAAAACGTTAAAAAGTAAGCATAAAATTCCTAAAAAAATGTTAAAAATTAGTAAAAAAGTACCAAAAATGCCAGTGGGGTAAAAGAGGTAAAAAAAGGTCAAGGTCGGTCAAGGTCAAGGTCAAGGTCAGTTTTTCGTCAGTTTCGGCCCCTATACTACTGAGGTAATTTCTTCGCTGCGAGTATGCGGCTACTCTAACCTCTAAATTATATATATATATATTATATACTATATATAATATATATTTAATTCTTTAATATACTATATATATATAATATTATATATATTATATATATATATATATATATATATATATATATATTTATATATATATATATATATAATATATTTATATATATTATATATATATATATATATATATATATATATATATATATATATATATATATATATATATATTATATATATATTTTTATTTTATATTTATATATGTATATATATAATATATATAATATATATATATAATATATATATATATATATATATATATATATATATATTATAATCGATTTCATTGCCCTATTCCATATGACCTTTTAATAATTTACTAAAATT
>JABUQX010013694.1:0-27963 GCA_015478945.1 Trachelipus rathkii
CTCATAGAACAACCATTTCTTCGGCGCAACATGGTTCTCCGAACCAGCTCGGATCCTCGAGATTAACCACTTCTACAGTTTTCTTAGGTAATGGTTTTTGCTGACCTTTCATTGTTGAACTAGAATCTTCTTTCTGATTAGGGCCTTCAGAAAATTCGGTTCTGCCAAGGGGGAGCTTCTACTGTGGAGAGAAATCATCTGATTTCTAGCGACCGGATTAAGACATCTCAATGCTCTGTCGTTCACGTAAGTCGTGTACTGTAGAATAAAAGCAAAAGGACCCGCTAAAGGGATCCGTGATTGTTAGCCCGTGTCATCCCCTTATAACCCATTTAAAATTATAATTTAAAAATATTATATAGTCTGCTTCTATATATGATGATTCTTTTTCTAAAACTACATCTCTAATTTTATCGTATAGATGTTAAATTATCCACTCCAGAAAAATATATATTATTAGGCGTCCAGATTTTTTTTTTTAATATTCCTTGTTGTGCAAGCAGATCTACCTGGCCATACGCCCTTATCACTATAGCGTGGGGGAATCTGCGTCTTGGCTAATTGCGACTAACGTAGAGCGCATTCCCTGGGGACGTCCTATGAAGCTTAACTCAGATTGCGCTGGATCGACCTACCCAGCCCCCTGTTCTACGACTCATGTATCTTGACGCCTGATTTACTAGTCAATTGTAGCAGTCTAGGTAACCAGACCTGATTAATTTCATTAAAATAGCGGTTTTTATCCAAAATTAGTGTTTTATTATCTTCTTATTATTAATTATTTTAGTGTTTATTAATTCATTATTGTTTAAATTATTGAGTTCTATCATTCTAGTGACTTTTTTATTGTGTTTTATAATTGAGGTGGGTTCTCAATTATTCGCTTAGTGGTAGTCTTAGTAGGACTCCATTCCGTTTCGAAAATTGACCCTTGACTAACCTCTGCAGAAACCATTTTAGACCTTTCACCTAGACTCAGTATTACCGACTTGACCATTGAGCCGATCCTGGACCTCTTTGGACACTTGACCTTGACTGACTTGAACTGACCTTTGACCTTGAACGACCTTATGACTTTTTTTTTCGTTGACCTTATATTGATCTTTGTAGATATATTTCATGACGTAGGTGTGGAAGAATCTTGACTCTTGACCTTTTTTGACCGTTACTTTTTTTCGACCAACCCTGGTTGGTCTTTTCCATGGGTCATTTTTGGTCCACGGTATTATTTTTTGGCGCCCTAATTTTTGGCAACCCCTAATTTTTTTTGGCAACCCCTAATTTTTATGGCACCCTTCGAAGAAAGGGTGGTGCGCCAAACGGTTTGCGTCAGCAATCCGGTCTCGTTACGTATTATTTTAATTTTTTTTTTCCCCCTTATCTTTAGCCCCCTAATTTGTTTTCGACCGTGGTACGTGTCTCCCCCTATTTTTAACTCTCCTTTAGGGGCTTAGCCCTATTTTGATGTCTTTACCTTGTTGTAATTTTCGCCCACGGTAATTTTTGGCTACGCTTTGGTCTTCCATGGGTCAATTTTGGGCCCCACGGAATATTTTCGACCAAACCCTTTGGTATATTCCGATGGGGTCAATTTGACCCACGTTAATTTTTGATCTTCCTTGGGGCTTTATAGCCCTACTTTTTGATGATTCTTTACCTTGGTTTGGACCATGATTATTTCGGCTTTTACCTTTGCCAGTTTCTATACCGTGGGTTGTCAAATTTGATCCACGGTAATTTTTTTTTGTTCCTTTTCCTTTAGGTGATCCTTAAGCATCAGTTTTTGATGTCATTTTGCCTTGTTTGACCAATGATTATTTAGCCTTTTGATCTTACCATATAAGGGCCATGGGTCTATTTTGGGACCCAACGCTAACTTGATGCTTATATGGTGCCTCAATCACGATCGTAAGAGTATCAGTGATGTTCTATTAGTGTTCTATTGCGAGTATTCTATGAGTTTGCCAGGTGAGTGCCAGGCGAGTGCCAAGTGAGTGCCAATCGAGTGCCAATGAGTGCCAAGTGGTGCCATATGAGTGCCAAGGAGTTGCCCATATGCAAGTTGAGATGCCACATAGTTGCCAACTGAGGTAGCAAACTTTCTCTTCTAGCACTTTTCTAGGGGCCTCCCCTGAAAATCCCCGAAGCCCTATATGTGGGTTGTCTACCCCTATAGGTAATAAGGTTTATTGAGGAATCGTATTGGTGTATGTAATTATCATCTGCTTAGAATGCTCCATACTATGAGTCTTAGTCTATTTTACTACACTTATATCACACTTAGACACTTATAAGCGCTACATCTCCATTAGGGACACTTACATTAACCAGATTATTTAACAAACTTACCGGTACTAACACACGCAGTTGCACTTACACTTACACTCACTAACACTCGCGATATTTTGAAGAGCCTGCGGAGCATTACATGCCATCAACTTTGATTACCCAGCATAAATGCTCTCAGCATTTAATGCCGCAGCATTGATCCTAGGCATTAATGCCTCAGCATTGATGCTCCATCATAAATGCCTCATCTTTGATGGGTCATCTTTGATGACGTCATCTGTGAATGCCTTCATCTTTGGGTACCATCTATATCTGATGAATGTCATCTTTTGTATGCAAATCATTCTTTGATGTACTCATCATCTGACCCCTACATCAAAGAAACAGAGTAATATTATGTCTAATCCTATGTTTATAAATGTCACCCAGTGACGCAGCATTGATCTACTCCGTGGCCGTGATAGTCCCACGAACCGCACCCGCAGGTCGACCCGCCGCGTTCCCTCCCGCCGGTGCGCCCGCAGGCGCAATGTTTCCGCGTACCCCCGCCCGTTGCGTGCGCCCGCAGGCGCAATATTTACCGGTTACCGCCCGCACGCGTGCGCCCGCCAGGCGCAATATTCCCGCCGAATGAAAAATTATAATATATACTTATTATATAATATATATATATTATATATATATATATATATATATATATATATTATATATTATTATATAAATATATTTTAATAATATATTAAATATTAATATATATTATACCTAATGTAAATGTCATTCAATTTTATTTACAATAACTAAACATTTCAAAAGAATTTCTTTTCAAATATAACTATGTGAGTCATTCCTAACTCAAAATTCCATACTTTAAACATTTTTTATTTATTAAACATTTTTCGCGAACCCTAAAACTGAACTTCATTTACAGATCCTATTATTTAACACAAATTCTACCTCTCCTTTATTTTTTATATCATTTATTTTTTTTTTTTACTTAATTATTTATTTTATCTTTTAATTATTCTTTTTATATTTATATAATTTTGTTATAAATATGGATGTTATAAAATTAAATATTTTGAAAATTTTCAGAATTTTTGTTTACATATGAATATAATTAAAATTAATTATTTTATTCATAATTTTGTACGAAATTTTATTAAAACATATACTCTTACATACCCTTAAAGCAGTTAAAGCAGTGTATTAAGAAAAACTCAAGATCTAGAGGATGGATTCATTACCTTAAAACCCTAGGGGATTATAGATGCTCCTTTGTCGTTTATCTGTCTTTACTGATTTGTAACTTTTGTCTTTACTGTGCTTTTTCTTCACCTCAAGTTTTACTTGACTTCGCCTTTAATCTTCTTTTTGTACTGCTTGGTACTAATATGCGTACCCAGTCCCTTTTCTGTCAGAGTGTCCTATTATTCTGTTTCTAACTCGGTCTGCTTTACTTGCTATTAACTCATAATTATTAATTCTCATTATGTTTCTTTTATATTTATTTATTTTTGTTTTTAATACTTTTTTTATTTATTATTTCTATTTTTTTTTAAGGATATACTTTTTTATTTTTAATTAATGTTAATCGTGGGAACAAAATAAAAGTTTTAAGACATTATTATAACTAAGTAAGATTTTATGAAATTTTATGAAAAACATATACTTGACCCAACCTTAAATCCAGTAAAAGCTGGTAACAACCACTATCAACAGTTTTTATAATTCCTAAACATTTAGGGGATTTAGTATGACCTTTTTTTACTGCATCTATACTGCTTTTAACTTTCTGCTTACTGCTTGATAACTCATAGCTAGATTTTACTGCTTAACTTTTCGATATAAACTCGCTTCCTTCTACTGCTCTTAACTTTCTTGCTCTCTTACTGCTTCACACTTGCTGTACTGCTTTTATTAAACTTCTGTCTTACTGTTTTTAACTCATATCGTTTTTATACTTTGTACTTTTTTTTTTATTAATTATATTTATTAACATTATTTCTTCTTCATATGTGTTTTTTTATATTTATATGTTTAATATCTATTCTTATTTTATTTTTATTATTATTTTATCTAATTTTATATTATTATTTTTATTATTTTTATTATCTGATTTTTATTTTTTATACGTAGTGTAACAGAACATATTATGTGTTTTATTTATTTTAATACTTTTTTTATTTATTTTTATTATTATTTTGATTCAGTCTTTATTTTCATTTTTATTGATTTTTATTATCTTATGATTTATTTTTATTAAGTTAAGCTGTTCATTTCACCTTCATGTTCTATTTTGTTATATTAATTAGAACACATCTCACACACCACACACACACACACACAACACAACACACACACACACAACATTCACTATGACACTTATACACACATTCACTATGACTTCTTATACACCATCATTTCAACTTATGACCACTTATACACACAATTCACCTATGACACTTTTATACACACATTCGACTAGACCACTTATTACACACATTCACTATGACACTTACATTTTCCCATACACACTTACACATTTACTCTTACACTCACACCTTGATTAAGTTGACTATAAACCAGATTTCCTTTACACTCACACATGATTTACTTACACCTCATACTACCCAGGCATAGTGTAATACTACCCTTACATAGTTTTGCATACACTCACTTCCTGATTTACTTACACTCACTATAGCCTACATATATATATATCACAGATTTACTTACACTCACACGATTTACTTACATCACAACGAAGATTCACTTACACAATCACACACAGATTTACTTAGGAATTCTTTTTGTTTTTTCCTTCCTCTCTTGCATTTTTATCTTCTGAAAGGTTAGATAAAAAGCTAAATATTATTCATAACAAATGAAAACAAAATTAAATTACAATCACAATTATTTATCACATGCCATTAGAAAAAATGTAATTTAAGACGTTGTGAAATATTAGGAAAGGGTTCTTGTTAATCAAAGCTAATCTAGTATTTTTAGTTATTTACTTTTTTGATTAACAAATGATATCTTGAGATTCTAATTAACATTTTCTCAAAGCTATACTAAATCATAAGAAACTTTTACTAAACATTATAAAAGAAAAAATGATTAAAAACATTATCATTTTACGTACCATATAACATGCACAATATGGTGAGTACACACTGCCAAGCCAATTACCTCCTATACCGCTACTACACCAAGCTTATGTCACGTTTGTTTCTAATGTGACCTTACTGCCCTATTACATCCATCTTATACCCATTGCTAATAAGTTATACAAAACTACAATAATAAAGTTCTATCTCTGCTAACATCGATATCAGTATTTATTAAAGGATCTTTCTAAGTTCTTATTTTTTAAAACTAATCCGATTATTTATTCACTTACTTCTATATTTATTCGCTCTAGTGATTAACTAAATATTTTCAAAGGTTTTTTAAATAATTTCCCATAATTTGTCTTTAATATTATTATTATTATCCGTATGTACATTGACCATCCATCACGAGAAAACACAACAGCCCGCACTCTTCACAGATACGAAACTGACCTGACCTCTCTTCTGGTAAAAGTGCTTGAAATTAACTACCTAGTAAGGTCTAAATTAGGAATTAATCCCTTTATTGTAATCCCCGGGGAATTTATGCCTTAATCCGGTAATAATATTATTTCCAATACTGACCTTCTTCTCTCTTAAAATCTGTGTGCATAAACTCCGTTAGCCATAAAGTTTAGGTATTAAATTATAGTGATAACCTTATATTGTATTTTATCCCAGGGCTGATTTAAGCCTTATACCAGGTCAACAGGTAATTCCAGTATCTAGACAAGAATCGAGAATCAATGTTGATTTTATTATTTTTTTATAAATATATTTCAAACTGAAACATGCTGGGAGCGGTAAGATCCTTTAAGCAGGTTAAGAAGGAAATGTTTACCTTTCTTGTGCGGGGGACGGAGTAATCCTTATCTCTATATGACCTCGTATGTGACTGGTCGAGAATTATTTTTTCGCTTTTTTGGTTTTACGTATGTAAAAACATGTTTTTTCATATCCTGAACCTGGCTTTCGTTCAGTTTAAACTCCTTGTAACATATTATGGTATAAAAATCAATTTATTTAAGCAAGTAAAAATAAGGATAATAAAAACTTAACTATATAATTAGAAATTTAATAATCAGTAATCTACAGTAATACTTTGGTGCAATCCAAATGTCTATATAGATCTTACATATTTCTTCCATAATTACTTCTCCTTTTACAATATCTTTTACAACATACTAATAGCGATCAAAAATATATATATATATAATATATATATATATATTAAGGCTAAAATTAAATTATATACTAATGATTTCGAATATTTAAGGATCGACATTCTTAAATATCAATACTAGAATATTATTATTAGTATAAACACTTCCACATACACTTTTACAATAATGTTCTATAGATTATTTTATATTTAAAATTCTCAAAAGTATTTTAAATTTTGCCAATCATTTATATCAATATCGATGATATAGTTTCGTGTGCTGCCAGTGTAATTTCACCTTCAGTTAACACCATACTGTAAAAAGTTCTCCCGTCTCAGATATTCATAGATTATATTTACACTCTCTGTGGTCACCTGCACATACAATACTTATCTTTGCCATGTGTTTCATAAAGTAGTATAAGATGAATTTTTCTGTACGTCTAAATACTTAGGAAGCCGGCGCTCGATGATAACCGTAGGAGTATCGATCCGGTTTTTCTTAAATTGCGTAGTTATTATTGGCTCCACCCGAATCTCTCTTTTATACATGTAATGGAACTACGTTTATTCTAATTAAGATAACTAGCATATGTCATTCTTCAGCATGTAGCAGTTAACATGCGCGCTTACGTATCTCTAACATACTTATTTCATTTCTGCGCTAGCGCCTAAACTGTTAGGATCACATGATGTAGGTGCTCACAATTACTGATGTTTTTCATTATTCGTCTTCCATCAATTTCAACTTCCCAAAACCTGATTTCAGGTTTTTTGAGTGTTTAAATAAAATGCCTCAGATGTAAGCTCGTTATCGCCTGTGTCTTTCTCGCACAGAGTAATGACTGTTATTCTCGGTCGCTGTTTAATAGCTGGAGCTTGTTTAAAGTTTAGTATTCTGTCAATTCCACTCATTCAGCTGTGTTTACAATACAAAGTTAATTCCATCTGCGACTCCACGAAAATTTACGCTTGTTGTACTAAATAATAACAGAGCGTGATTTGCGAATGGCCCACACTGAAAAATCAAATCCATCGGGTTTTCTTCTTTCTTTTATTAAGAATGAAACCCTACTTCCGGCGGATCTTGATTTTTCCTCACCTGGACAATGTCTTGTATTTGAGGGTTATACATAGTTAAGGGGAATCTTATGATATACACTTTAGTGAAAATAGAGACACTTTTATTACAAATCAACGAGGAACTTGTATCTGCTCCGCCTTAGAGCGAAAACGAGTATGAGTGTTTAATAATAGGTCTATGTGGGGGGGTGGAAGAATATTAATTTTCGAATCATCAACAGTATAAAGGTTCAGGATATGAGAAAACATGTGTTTTTCAATACCGTAAATACGCGCATAAAATAACTTCTCTCGACCAATCTACATACGAGGTATATAGAGATACAGGATTTACTCGTCCACTCACAAGAAAACGGTAAACATTTCGTTCGACCAGATGAAAGATAATTACAGATCTATCAGGGTTCACTAATTGAAAAGTATAGTATAAAAATAATGTTAATAACATTAATACTGGATTCTTGTCTATACTGGAATTTACCTTTTGATCCTTAGATTAGGCTTAATCGGCCTGCGAACAAAATATGTTTATCCTAAAATTTTATACCTAAATTTAGGCACTAACGTAAGTTTATTTGGCACCACCTTTTATAAGAACCAAAGTCCATTTGAAATAAACTTCTGACCGGGAATGCGTCTGTTAATCGCTGCTGTAAAAAGGAATTATCCATTAAATTTTAAAATTGTCAAACTGATATACAAACATCTCATAGCGAGAGGTGTGAACCGTATCTAAACCAGAAAGGATTGCGGGTTGTTGTGTTTTCCGTGATGGATTGTCAATGTACATAGATAATAATATAATAATAAAGAAATGCCGATAGTTATATCAAAGAAACTTTTGAATAATTTTTCTGTTAACATCGAGCTGAATTAATATAAATGCTCAGGTGGAACTCAAACTTGTTATTCTTTAAATAAGAACTTAGAAAGATTTTAATAAAATACTTGATATGTTATCTTATAGAAGAACTTATTTTGTATTTTTATACTCTATTACATGCGGTAAAAGATGAATGTTAAAGCAGTAAGGTCACTAGAACAAAAACGTGACCATAGCTTGGTTGTTAGAGGGTGCTAAGGGCTAACCTTGCTGATTTACTGATTTATTGCTTTAAGGTACCTAAAAACATATAATTTGTTCAGTTTTCTACAATTTTTTTAGTATAAATTACATGTATCAGAATTTATAATTTTCAAATTGATAAACAAAAAAAGTGGCAAAAATTCCATTCTTTATCCAAATATATTTAGGGTCCAAAGATAATGAATTTTGAATTATCTCATAAGAAGTTTTAGAAACTTTGAAAATAATTTTAGTTATATTTGAAGGAGTAAATATAAATGTACGTGTTTTAATTAAAACCATAAAATTGTTTTAATAAATTATCACGTTATATGTGTAAGTTATGTGCGTGTGCTGTAAAGAAATCTGTCGTGAGTGTAAGTAAATTCTGTGTGTTGAGTGTAATAAATCTGTGTTGAGCTGTAAGTAAAATCTCGTCGTGGGTGCAGATGATAAGATAAATCGTCGTGAGTGTAAAAGTAAATCTATGTGAGTGTAAGTCGAAATCCTGGTATATGCAAAAACTGTGGCGTGTAATGTAATCTGTGTTGTTAGTGTAAAGTAATTTCGTTGTTGTGTGTGTTCTTGATGTAATAGCCCGTGTTAGTAGAGGTGATAAGTAAATCTGATAAGTGAAGATAAGTAAATCTGCATCGGATCTATGTAAAAGTAAATACTGTGTGTGAAGTTAGAGTAAAAGTAAAAATCATAAAAATGTACAAATAGGTTGTCATATGGGAAATATATAAATTTTCTTTATATTTTGATAGACCATATATGTATTAGGGTATATGTTTGTATTTACGTATGTGATAAGTGGAAAGTAGTGAATAAATTGTTTTTGTTACATAAAAGTGATAATAGAATATATATAAATTAAAAAAAATTTTAAAAATATTGTTGTATAAGTGTTCATAGTGAATTTTTGCTAACGTATTGTGAGGTGGAAGTGTTGTTGTGTGTGTGTGTGTGTGTGTAAAGACTATGTGCTGTGTGATATATATTGTTTTTCTAAATAATAATAAACCCTTATCAAAGCCAAATCAAAATTATAACAGTATAAATAAAAATAAAAATGAAGATAATAAAATATATTCAATACCGTAATCAACACAGTTTAAAAAACTTATAATAATAGAATAAAAAACTATGGGTAATATCGAATGAATAAGTAAACAACTATAATGTTACACTACGTATAAAATAAAAATAAAGATAATAAAAATAATAAAATAATTAAATAAAAATACAATAAAATAATAATAAAAATTAAATAGAAAAAGGTATTATAATAATATTCAGGCGTCAAGTAATGTTAATAAATATATGAGCTAAAGTAGTACAACATATGAAGTTAAACAGTAAAGCAGAAAGTTAAAGCCCAGTAAGCAGAAAGTTAAAGCAGTTTTAAACATGAGAAAGTTAAATAGTAAAGCAGAAAACTAAAGCCAGTTAAAACATGAGTGTAAATCAGTAAAGCAGGAAAGTAAAGCAGTGAAAGCAGTTAAAACAAAGGGCGATTAACTAATTCCCCTAGTGTTAATAGTAATAACACCTCTTATTGTTTACCGCTTTATCTGGCTTTAAGGTTTATGGTAAACGTATATGTGTTTTTAATAAAATTTCGGTACAATTTATATATAAATAAATATGGATGGGTGTATCAGACACTCTGAATTTTTTTATTCTTACATTTACCAATTATTAAAAATAAAAAGTAGTTAAAAACAAAAATAAAAATAGAAATAATAAATATTAAAGTATTATAAAACAAAATAAAAAATATAAAAAAAAAAACATTAAAATTATATAAATTTATGAGTTAAATAGAATTTTTAGCTTTAACAGTGGATAAAACAGTATTAAAAGCAGAGAGTTAAAGCAGCTAAACATGAAGGTTAAAGCAGTAAAGCATATGAGTTTAAAGCAGTAAAACATGAGTTAAAGCAGTAAAGACAGAAAGTGAATAAAACAGTAAACCAGTAAAACAAAGGCATACTAATCCCCTATGGTGTTAGTGTAATAACGAACCTTATTGTTTTACTGCTTTTACGCTTATAAGGTATTAATGTAAGTATATGTTTTTTAATTAAAAATCTTCGTACAATTAGTGAGTAAAATAAAATGTTTATATTTCAGACACTCTGAATTTTTTTTTTCTTCTCTTAACATACAATTTTTAAATTTATAATCTTAAAATAGTATTAAGTAAAAAGTATTAAGTAAAAAATATAATGTAGATAAAATATGTGTTAAATAATTAGTCTGTAATATTAAGTTTTAGGTTCGCGAAAATTTTTTAATAAAAATGTTTAAAGTATGAAATAAAAATGAATGACTTTCATAGTATATTTGAAAAGAATCCAAATTTTAAGTATGAAATATAAAATATAAATATATATATACTATATATAAATTATACTATATATATCTTTATATATTATTATATATGATTAATATCTATATTCTATATATATATATATATATATTATATATATATATATATATATGATATATAAATATATATTTATATATTTCATTCGTGTGCGGGAATATTTGCGCCTTGCCGGTGGCACGCTGGCGGGCGGGAATGACTGTCGTACTGGCGAATATATTGCGCTCTACTGTTGCGCAACGCGGCGGGCACGGGTCGCTCGAAAATATCTCGCGGCGCACGCGGTTCAAGCGGTAGACGGGAAAACGCGGGCGTGGGTTCGCAACCTACGTGTGCGGGTTCGTGGGACTTCACGCGGAGAGAGATCATGCTGCGTCCTGGTGATCAGTTTTATAACTAGGTTTAGACAAATTATTAACTCTGTTCTTTGAAGTAGGGTAGAGATGAGCCATCTTAAGTATGATTTCATTCAAAGATGAATTCATCAATATTAGATGGTCTCAACGATGAAGCATCAAAGGATGATCCGTCATCATAAGATATGAACCTTCTTAAGTTGAGGCATTAAATTGCTGTAGGATCAATGCTGAGGCATTAATTCTGAGGCATCAATGTTGAGGCTTAAATGCTGAGGCATTTATGCTGGTGGTATCAAAAGTTGATTAGGCATTAATGCTCTTCAAAATTATCGATGTGTGCATGTAAGTGATAGCTGCTGCATGGTGGTGGCGTGGGTGTGAGTGTAGAGTGTGATTATGGTTATAATGTAAAGTGTCTATGGAGAGGTGCTAGCGCTATTTAAGTTGTCATAGTGTGCTTATAGTGTTTTAGAAAAAGTACTAACTCCATAGTTAGTAAGCATTCTATAGCAGATTTGTAATATAACACCAATCGATTCCTCATACCTTATGGTTACCTAGGCGGTAGACACCCACTCTCTAGGGCTATTCGGGGTTCAAGGGCGAAGGCTAGAAAAGGCTTGATAAAAGTGGCACTCAGTTGCACTATGTGGCACTCACTCTGGCACCTACTTCAACTCACCTTGGCACTTCAATTGGCACTCGACTGGCCAACTCCTTGGCACTCATTGGCACTCATGATGGCACTCGCCTAGGCCACTTGGCACTCATAGAGATACTCACTGAACACTAATAGAAATCACTAATACTTCCTTACGGGTGATGGGCACCATCAAATCCATCGAAAGTTAGCGTGGAGTCAAAAATGACCCATGGTATATAGGTAAGGTCAATAAGGTAAAATATCGCATGGTCAAACCAAGACAAAGACATCAAAAAAGGTGCTAAGTCCCTAAATCAAGGACAAAAAATTACCGGTGCAATGGTCCAATATGACCAACCGGTATTATGGCAAGGAAAAGCCGAACTATATCCTTGTGTCAGAAGCGTTAAGCACATCAAAAATAGGGCTAAGCCCTAAAGGAAGATCAAAATACCGTTGGAGAGAGTCAAAAATGGTTACCATGGAATACAAAGGGAGGTCGAAAAGATCCGTCTGCGGCCAAAAACATTGACGCATGGATAACGCACCCAAAAGGAGGCCTAGAATACATTACCCGTGGTGCCCCAATAAAGTGACCCCCAATTGTTAAGAAGACCAGCTCACAGAGAACAATATCGTAAGCCTAAAGGCCCACAAGACCAGAAATTATCCATGTGGTGGCCAAAAAAATGCGGGCACAGGACTTTGAAAATAAACTTAGTATTGCCCACAGTCCCGGGAGGCCTCGTAACATAAACCTCCAGAGCGGGTCCCAGGCTCCTCCGCTTGGTCACCCCCCCGCAAGACTACGTCACCAACGGTTGCCGACGCCAAACTGTTTGGATCCCTTTCCTTCCGTAAGGGTGGTAAAAAATTAGGCCCAGTTTGCCCCCGAACTGCATTGGTTGTTGCCAAAAAATCTCGGGGCCGCCCCTAAGAAAAATACGTCTGGCGCGGGCCAAAACACGTGACCCCGCCATGGCCAAATCCCAAGCTCGCTTGCATGCGCGGAAAAAGTAGGTCAAAAAAAGGTCAGGTTCAAAAAAGGTCAAGGTTCAAAAAGGTCAAGGTCAGAAAAAGCTCGAAGTCGAGAAAAAAGGTCAAGGTCAAAAAAGGTCAAGGTCAGTCAAGGTCAAGGTCCAAAGAGGTCCAGGATGGTCAAGGTCCTAGGGTTCTGCGAGGGTCAAGGTCATTTTCGAACGGAGAGCTGGGTACAAACCTTACTACTATTAGTGCTTGTTATTCTATTATTTTAGTGTTTATTATTTATTATTTATTATTGGTGTTTATATTCTTAGTGCTTGTTATTCATTCATAGGAAGGAGTAAAAGTTCGTTTTTTTTCATGTGAAGAAAAGCTTCTAATGAAATTAGTAACTTCAACATGGTTACAAGGGTCAATTAGTAGCTTTACACTGAAAGTAGGGACGGACAGGTAATATAGCACTTTGGAGCAGGAAAAATAAGCAGTACCCAAAACAACTCTCTGCTCTCTCTCTCTCTCATCTCTCTCATCTCTTCTCTTCTCTCTCTCTCTGCTTCTCTCTCTCAAATCTCCTCTCATCTCTCCTCTCGTCTCTCTCTGCAAAAAAAGGCTGGAATCTTCACCGTTCCTTTTCCCCCGCTAGATAATTTCGGCAGCGAGCGACAAAATCGATTGATTCCTTCATCATAAACTCTGCAACATCTTCACACCAAAAACATTTTTTTTCCTATTTTCAAAATTACTTTCTACGGACTTGTAATTCTCAGGAGGCAATATGCCATTTTAGTGTTCGAGAGGTTAACCATAAACTATCTATGAACAAATAAAATTCCAAAAATTTTCAAAACTTTCAACATTATTGTCACTAAAAATAAATCTAAAGAACATGCTTGTGATACCCAAAAGTATAATCAGCTATTACAAATACGATATGACAGCTCAAAATACGTATTCTTTCATGCAAAAAACCTTTCTAAATATATCAAAATTCTCATACTTTTCTATCGGACTTGTTAATCAGGAGGTATAGGGAGCTCACTTTATGATGTTTCGAACCACATAAAGACCCAAAGATTTACAAATTTCAAATCTTGAAAAACATAGAATTAAGTAGATATACCATGTTATACATCATACTTATATACTCCAAAAATAAACATTATTAAGAATCAGATAGACACACTATGATGTTCCTCACATCACAAAAACTCTCTCTAATTAATATCAAAAATCACTTTCTAAACGACTGTAATTTCAGGAATGATTAGACCATTATTAATATGTTTCGAAACCACTAAATAAATTACTTACAAAAATTTACAAATTTCACACACTTTTATTCATCCTAAATTTAAAAAGATGATAATTAAAGTGAAATCTGTATTACTTATATACTATATATATACTCAAAAGTATATATATATAGATAACTACTATCTACAATTCAGAGACCCATGAGTATTAATTATATCCATCACATACAAAAATACATATTCAATAGAATACTTAAAAATCTACTATTTTCTTAACTCGACTTCGTACTTCTAGAAGATAATAGTACATTTATACTTAGTTTCGACATCATACCACTAATAAATAATCATAAAATATTTCACTCTATAAATTTTTCAAAATTTATAGTACAATATAATCAAATTAAGAACCTGTTACTTCAAAAGTTATAACAGTCTATTACAAATACGAAAAAATAATATTTTTCATTCACAAAAACTTTTCAAAAATGATATTGATATATAACTCACTTTTCGTAAATATCACTTGTGTATAATTTACAGAGTCTATAGTGAATTAGTTTGTATATGGAAAGTCGAGGATAAAAGATGAGACACATATTTTTATTAACAGTTATTCGTATATTTACTTAGTTATACTAAATAATATCACTATATGAAGTAAACAGAAGCATTAACTTCAATTCTCCCATGGTTTTTCCGGTCAAAGTTTACTCTCAAATACTCGTTGTGATATCAGACTATATTTCTTGAGCAGGAACTGATGCCTCGGAGATAAGGACTAGGTGTTCATATAGTTGTGGACTCTGTAGCAAGAATAAGAAATATTGTGTTTATATAAATATCATAGATATGATCTTTATACATAACGGTTCTTGGTATTGTACTGAAGATAATATAGAGTGGCTATTTTTTATTGAGTGAATGCGGAGATGGAAGTTCTCATATGTTAACAGAAGATATACGTCAAATCTACCCATATAATATTTATCGAGAGGAGTTTGTGAGTAAAGATATAATATTGAGTAAATATGAAGAACTGTATGTTAATGGCGAAGGAGTGGAGAGATGGATCTCATTTAGTGAGAGTAGACTGTACTGGTATAAAGACAACTCTGCGAGCTCTCATCCATCACGATAACAAGGCGCTTTGTTTCATAAAATATTCTGTCGAAGAAATACATCTTTTCTCGATTTCGCTCTAACTGTGATATATCAGTAGAGTGGAATGAAGATGGCTCATTTGATAGCATTCTTCGAAACAACATATTCATTATAAAGATCAGATCTTTCTACAATATTTTGATTAGGATCTATAATATTATTAGTAAATTGTTACGTTAGTTGTATACTTTGTGGTGCCACGCGCAATGGTGTGATTAGACACTAAATTATCAAAATCGGAAGACGAGCAGAGCTCACTCGAATGCCTTTCACTTTCTATTAACTCAACGAGAGCGCCTTTTCTTTTAAACTATAGTGACAAAAAACTTTGTGTTTCACCGGGACTTGAATTATATTTCAGTGACGAAATACTCGAAGTATTAATATCGATTTTCTATAACTCTATGCTAAGACAAATTCCAAATATTATTTACTCGCCTATTTTTAACGCTATATATTTGATCAGAAAGGAGTTAGATAGGCACATACAGATTGATTATTGCTGTTCCTTTATTAAGATTGCACGAACTAAATGTTATATTGAGAACGAGAACAAAGCTTTAGTATAGAGAAATTGGGAAATGAGGATTCTACTTTTGTCCAGGAATAATTAGTTAGTTGATTATGGAGGATTTTTGAGACACGCGCAAAAAACCTTTACAAAGAGAGTTACATAATCAACCATATCTTTGTGATCAGTTACTTGCTCACGTCTTGTTTATATTCTATCAGGTAGGAATATGGTCCAGTAATTTTCAGTGACTCTATCCTGATATCTCGTATTTATAGCAAGAATTTTTATAAGAGTGATATGTGCGAACCACAAAAATCCAAAATTCTCCCTATAAACTTCTCTAGAACTAAGCTTTGTGAATTTAAACTAAATTTATGATATCGAATAAGAGTTGTGGTTTGAGATACCAGAATAAAGTGATGATTGCAATAAACAGCTGATTATAAACATATCACGAAAGTTAAACGAAGTTGATTTTGCGTTCGACACAATAAAGGCATGTGTCGACATATATTCGAGAAACTACTCAATTATTACTACGAGTTTTATACTGTGTTGATGCGAGGAGGATGAATGGTGTGAAGGTATTGATTCTGAGTGCTGACATACACATAATGTTGAAAGACATTGATATCAGGACAAATAAATAGTCTCTATAATAATTTTTTGTGTGAGTATAATTTAAATTAAGAACTGTTACTGATGTTTATTTCTATATGCTAAAACTTTGTGTTTACTTCAAAGAGAGAGTTTGATTTTTATAGAGTTATCTATTTGACACATCTATCACGAAGACACAGAGCTATGAGGTGTTCCTCGGAAACAAGAGACGCTGTTCACTGGCAGATATATGTATATATATTAATTCGCTGATTAGTCACGATCTTGTTATGTTCAGGGGAAATGTAATTTACTTAGCCATTTATTATGAATTTTCCGATAATTGAGCGATGATACATTGAAAGTGGCAAATTTTCCAAGAGGTACTAGAGACAAGTTAATTGGAATAAATATAAATAAAATATCAAGCTTACACTTCAGACACTGCTTATTATTAAATACTCGTCACCAAGAGGATAATGATTTAGGACAGTTATTTATATAAAAAAATCAGCTGAAGTAATTTTAGATAATAACTTACAGGATTTCAACAAACTATTTCTTATATATAATAATATATCAAGATTTAACTTTTGTGTGTTCTGTCTTAATATCACTTATGATTCTGTGAGGAATGATGTGTAGCGATTTGTAACTAATGGTTCGATGGGATTACGACCTATCTAAAATGGCCATATAAATGGGTTTATATATGATTTTTTATACTCATTTTTGTTTAGCAGATGAAATTATATGAATTTTGAATAATATGTTTCAGAGGTTTTTGATGATGTTGAGTAGGTGGTCAATCTTTTAAGTCGTTTACATTCGAGATGTTAAACACCAATTAATGTCACTATTTTGTTGATTGTAGGTTTATGACTGATATTGGAATAGTATGACATAATAATGTTGCATTACCTTTTTGGTCTGGTGATCTTTTTTTTGCAAACACGACTTCATGTGTTTGTTGAGGTTATATTTGTGATGTGTTGATTTTTTTAATTGTTCGAACTAATTTCGGTGTATTTTTTTTATAGCTTAGTGTTTCGGTTTAATGTCGTCAAATTTATTTTTACTCGAGTTAATTAAGTTATTTACTCTGTTGTTGAGGTCTGTGATTAGGTTTATTTGGTCTTGATTTGGTTGTCTATTTTATAGGAGGGAGTTTCTTTGTTTTATTTCGGTGTTCATTTCAGATGAAAAGTTGAGATCAAAATATTTGCAGTGGCCTTGGGGAATGTATTTTTTGGATGCTTATAATATTGTTTAATGGAAGTTTTGGATTGCTTTGTAGAGAGACAGAAAGTCAGCTATTTGGAAAGATTGTAGTTCTTGTTCTAAAAATTAAGCATAGGTTTACCAGTTCACTTTCTTGTAGTTGTTAAAGGATGTATGTGTGGGGTCCTATTGTTGAATTGTAATTAATATGTGATAGGACATACGAGCGAGCACTGAAGTCATGAATGATGGCTTTACTTATTTTACTAGTATAAATAGCTAGTCTATTTATTATGTTCCGTACTAACGGACATATAGCAAAATAGAGAAAAAAGTAATAAAAATCAAATTCAATAGCATTAAGGAACGAAATTAGTATAGTTATGAGAATTGTGATAGGATTAGTTGTCGAGTACGTTTGTGTCTATTATTGAGGACTACCGAGTGTAAAGTAGTAAGTCTGTCTTTGAGAGAGATGTATTATCAACATCCTCTCTCGCGTATATACAGTCAGTTATTTCGCTAAAGTCTCTCTAAACACATAGAGACCGGTGTCATAAAAATATCAAATCACTTATTCGAGTGAGAAAGTCACCCGCGACTCAGTATCACTCAATCAGGGAGAGTATATATACCATTTAGTAGAGATGTTCTGATAAAGCGAATCAAAAAAGTTCTGGAATATACATTATTATATACTCAATAAATTTTATATATCAAATTTCATCATTTTACGAGTAAAAATTTAAATATTAATATGAACTACTATATATGGATTGAACATGTTGATTTAAAAGTATAACAGCTATTACAAATCCAAAGTACTCAACTTAATAAAGTGTTATTCCTTACATAAACATATTAAGTTAGTCTTAGTAAAATATATCAAATTCTACTTTGCTTCTTTTTCTTTTCCTATGTATTATTCAGTGAATGAGGTAATTAAATATACATTTAATTTTGTATTCGATAACCTATCAAAAATTCCAGTTAGACAAATCTTAAAACTACGCGAGCTCTATTCAAGAGTAGGTGGGCTGTTATAAAATAATATACTATTGCGATAATATAATATAGAACTTAGAGGATTTGAGAGAGAGTAATGATGAGGTGATTAAATTCAGCAGGAACACACGAGAGTTATATAGACAAGGAAGACGTATTTCCCACATTACTAACAAGCAGTGTCTGGCCAGGAGGTAAAAAGAATGGAAGTACCGAGCAAACTCTAGCCCTAGCAGTTACAAATATCAACTAAACACAAAATAACCTTTCAAAAGATAGTCCAGACAGAAACAATACGAATCTTGTGTGTTCTCACCAGGAAACGGTCTGTGAGTTATTGGAGGTGAGTGGGTAATCAGCCGAGTGATAAAGTTCCTGAGCACATCTGCCGTCTGCGGTATCATAGTCTCGAAAACAACGATAAGCACATCAACACTCGCCGCAAAGATAGAGGGTCAACGATATGCAGAGGAAAGAATATTATAGTAAGTTTGAAAAATATATAGGATAATCAGTTTTATAAGACTTAAATTGTGTTGCCAAAGAACTTATATCCTATTTTTTGACAAAAGAACCATGTGAAATACACAAGAGGACACCCATATATTGTGTAAGCAGTACTCCATAACATAGGGCGGATGATGGCCCTTGCAATAGCCGCGCAGTAAATAATGTAAGAAGCAGAGGTATATGATAAAAAGTACTCAGAAGCTCTAAGCACACACGAACGAGTACATCTCTCTTGACGCTACGGTTTGCTCTAGCATACCATTGATCGAATCGCAGATCTCTACAAGACATTTTATTCGTCTATTCTAATAAATGATGACCAAGAATGTTTTATACATATATGAGCTATATGGACTAGAGAGAGAACCCGATCGCACACAGAGGCTGATGAATTAAAAAAGGCAAGTACAGAGTTAGAGAATTGTAGTCTTGAAGATTTAATGGAGAGATTTAGTAGAATGTTATGTGTTTTTTTAAAGATTGACTTTCACACAGAGTTATGAAATTAGACCCAATAATCCAGATCAACGTAAGACAATATAGACATGATCTTATAAGATGAGAGTGTCAATTCTATATGAAAGATGACATAAAAATAAATTAGAGAGGGAAGAATCTGTATAATACGCTTGAAACGAATGAAAGGTCAATCAATCGCCATATGAGTGAATAGAGTTAGATTGCAGGTGAGAAGATCATTTAATGAAAAGTAGGAATAAAGTAGGAGTAAGACAGAACCTTGAGGAGCCGACATATTGGCAAAAAAAAAAGAAGAAGAAGTCTCTCCATCAACAAACAGCCGATATTGAGCGATTGAAAGCAAAAACTAGGGGGTTAAGGTAAGTAACGATGCCAACAGAAACAAGATATATGGAAGCAAGCAAGAAATTAAGACGTTAATTCGACAAGATTACAGCACTCTGACACTCAGACTATTCATACTTATATTAATAGAACTCGTCGCAGTCGTAAAATTCACATCTGTAGACCTTCCCTCGCGGGCACACAAAATAGCCTTTTTTCAAAATAGATATTTGAGAGAAACGAATCCATACAATCTTATTCTATCACGCTCGGATAGCTCATGGTACCATTACCTTCACATAAACCTCAGGGAACACTCACCATCATTTTAAATCTTCTGTCAGTGGTTAGTCAAAACAACAAACTCTGGTCTACTTTCATAGCGAAACATATAAAACTATCTTTCCATTGGGCCCAGCGCAAACCATAGAGAACTTCAATCTGCTATATCTCCAACCATAACTGAGTAGTATTATTCCTGCAAAAATATAAATAATTATTCTGACCTGAGACTATAATACCTGTTTTGATGAGGTAAATGTGCAAACAACTCAAAATAATCTCAAAATATATCCCCATACCAATTACATACATATAGATATACATCCGTATTATGTAATATAGACGAGCAGGGATTCGTTTATTGATACCTGGATAACCATCTAATCTCGACGGTCAAGAGTCACTCTAAATAGTATATACTGAATATTCACTCACGAAAAAAATATCAAAATCACCTAAGGATTCTCATCGTGTCTTATCTCAATAAACTCTAACACTTGTATTTATACCTCAGAATGATAGAATGCAAATTAAATCTTTTAAAGAATTAATTGACAATCAATTAATTATGGACATGAGCATTTAATATGTTAAAATACAAACTCAAAAAAATCCTTAAATATATATTTTATATATTATAACACAAAAATAAGAATTATACAAACATGTTACTGTCGCCGTAACTACCTCTAATGCGCAACGAAAAACAATATAATAATAATACTTATAAGAACAATGATGGTAGAACAAAGATAATATAATAATAAACCATACGAGTATGAATTTATATACAACATCTATTACTAATATTACTACGAAGTACACGTCGCGCGTAATTCTATTTTGTGTTATACGACAAAAATATATTAAAACACCTAAACATTAAAAGATTACACCTTTCTAAATAAATATCTCCGAATATATATTTTACTATTACTCACTATTACATGAATCAGCTGTAAATTTTTTTCCAGAGATATACTACTAGCGACATGATTTATAATAATATGTTCGAACCGGCAACTACAAAATCCATATAATTTACAATTTCAACATTTTTACGCACTAAGATAAAACTATAATGTTCAATAGAAATATCGTGTATGAAAGTGTAATATTCGAGGTACATGGAAATCCTGGAAATCCTCGCGCAAATCACAGTTTGGAAAGGATTCCAGCACACGCCTGGAATCTGAATACACTCTGGACATAGTACCGTACCTAGGAGCAAAACTGGACCAACAATAGGGTCCACTGTGTCAAACACTCTGAGACACACAAAACCTTTTCACACTACAAACTAAAATAAAATAAAATATTAAATATACTCAGGTACTTGTATATTAAGGTATATTATATATACGCCTATATTTATATTATTGTTATCCGAACTATCATATCAAAAATCTCTAATATGAAATTTATTATCCTACTAAAATAATTTATCAAATTTTTTGAGTGAACAAAATAAATTAAATTAAGAACTATGTTATATTATAACCCAAAATAAGTATAATATGTACAACAGTGCTTAGAGAAATACGCTTTCATGCTTAGAAGAATACCGAGATCAATGCACACGAGAGAGATAAACACTCATACACATACGTATCAACACCTCCCACCACCCGCTATAAATATTATTACATAAAATAATCTAATATAACTCCCTTTTCTACATAATCGAGCTTAGTATATTTCAGTATAAATAATATAATTAATATATATAGTACTCACATCTTATTACTGTGTTCGAAATGGAAAGAGACCAATGACCAAATGGCATACATTTTGACAAAGAAAAGAGGATTTCTTTTATACTTAATATATTATATATCATTAATCAAAGTAATATTAACAAGTCCTATACTCAGGTACTATTATATAATAAAATGCGATACGGTACTAACGTATATCGTACCGTCACTTCATGTCTACGTCGTGCGCGCCGACCATCTTGCGTAAATAAGGCAAATCTCTCTTTTTCTCAGCGAGAGAGCATCATTCTTCAGAAGACGATCACCGCTATGATGCCAAGAACCAGTTCCTGAGATTCGTTCTAACGTCTCTCTACACTCTGATATCAAAACCTATGCGTACTTTGTATTTCGCCATAATAGTAACTAAGAAATGAAAAAAAAGTGAGGAGAAAAAGTGAATTTGAGTGCGGAAGAACAAAGAGGGAATAGAGGGGAGAGAGAGGGGGAGGGTTGTTAGAAGGGGTGAAGGTGTCAAAAATCCAAAAATAGCACAAGAATATATTAATTCTTCGTTTAAAGCATAAAATAAGAGTACATTATCTGTCTTAATTTAAAACAGTGAAAGGCACAAGGGGCATAACCAATGTGAGGAGGAGGGATATAAGGATATATTACATTAAGCTTTTTATTAATGGTCTAAAAAGATTATTATCTTTTATACAGAGGGAAGAGAGACAAAACATAATAATTAATGATATTAATTATTTCTTATTAAAACTAATTATTTAAAAGTACAAGAAAAACTATGTTTTCGAACCATTTTATACATCTTAGCGTTAATGCATGCTAGTAAAAATTTTATGACTTTTCTAACATGTTTTTTATCTGGTACAAAGGATCATTCAGTCTCACAGCTCTAAGCCTAACGGGGATCAAGAAGTATCGCTAGGATCTATCTTTATTATAATATATACTAAATACGGAAGATAATGCTATTAATTTACGTACAAAAGCACAGGATATAATATATCTGTAAGTTTTGCAGTCAGGAGGTAATAGCCATATTAATATTGTTCGCACACTCACAAAAGAGTTAATAATAATGTTTTCTTCAAAATTTCAAGGTTGTCCTAATCCACATTAGTGGGTGAGACAACTGTAATGTGGAAGAAACACAAAACCTAATAGCTTAACATACATACACATACATATCAGTATAAGAATACTCCTTTCTAATACTACTAACTAAGCTATAAACGTACTTAACTAACTAAACTAACACTATATATATATATATATATACATAACGATACTTAACGTTAATAACTAATAATTACTACCGGTATAATACGTAATAGATACACATATATACTATATACTTATTATATATATAACATATGTATTCTCTATATGGACAATAAAACCTTTTTAAAAATATTAATATATAAAATCGACTTATATATTTTTCGTCTAGCTTAGTATTATTTATTACAGTAGATAAATATATATATTAATATAGGCCTCACTATCAATGATTAATCGAAGAAACATCTCTCGTTCTTGAATTACTCTATTTCCTTTCTATACTGAATATATATCCAGTGCTAAGGTTATCTAAATTTGTAACGTATACATAATTTATATAATTTTTACAAAGTTAATGTACCTCAATAATTATTTAATTTTTATGTTTTATTTTACTTTTATTCTAAACATGGGAAAAATCCCCTCGTCTCTATCTATAATATTTTTGTTTTGCTTTATTTAAACATTATGTTTTTTACTAAAAAATTATACTTTATATTTTTGTTAATTTGCGGTTAAAAAGTAATGGTTTACTCAACGTAAAAATTATGTATTTTTTGTGTGTTACAAATCAAACAAAATACTAAATTATGAGGGTTTATTAGTAGCTAGTTATCTCAGTACACTCAGTAAATTCAGTAAAGTCAGTAAATCAGTAAACTCAGTAAAACTCAGATAATACAACTGCTTCCTACAACCATGGTCCGTGATCTATTGATCTATTGATCTATTGATCTATTTGTAATCTATTGATCTATTGATCTATTGATCTATTTGATTCAAGTCATATTTTTCCTTATTCAAATTGTTCTATGTTTACTATACTCTAAGCCAGTAAAATCAGTAAATAGTAATCAGTAAAATTTCAAACTGCCCTCCTACCCACAATGAAGTCAGTTGATCACTAATCTGATATCGTAAGTTTTGTTTGTAAGTGTGATATTAATTGAGTTCTTTATTGAATTAATTTGAGTCATATTTTCTATTAAAATTCGTTATGATTTATCACACATAATCTCAAGCAGTAAAATTCAGTTCACACAAATAAGATAAATACTACAAAAATACCACTTAATATTTCTCTATCATGAATCTTACTCGTGAGCATGCTAATTGTATTTACTATGGGAAGCGTAAACTTATGATTATTGATGCATCTAAGTCTATATTTTTTCTATTAAAATTGTTATGTTTTTCATACCTACCTACAGCAGTAAATCAGTAATCAAGACACCTCATAATAATTACAATGATATCCTAGCATAAATTTTATTCGAATTTCAACATATTTTTGGTGATACATTAAACTTTCATAATTTGAGATGAACTTATTCGTGTTTCTTCTGTTTCTCCTTCTGCTCATTATTAGTATAACAATCTATTTAAACAATAATGCTCGTTAAAATGAACCACCAACACGAATTTATCAAGGGAGCGAAAAAGATAAAACAAAAGATATTTTTATTTCTTTTTACAAGAATATCAAGAGTGTCTACTTATTACTATTCTAAGTGCGACACTTTGTCGTATGTTTTATCAGGAGTAGTGAATATTTGGCCATTGTGTTCTACCTAGTTAAATGTTGAACGACTTGACAGATAATAATCAGATTAATAGTTTTCTCCCGCGCATACACATTTTCGAACAGAACTATGTTCTTTGGGATAGAAACTGAGTTCTTAACAAGTTAAGTGGTAGAGCGCGTGTCAAACCTTTTCTTTTATCTAAATAAAATATGTATAATACTAGCGTATAAAAAGATAGGTCCTGAAGGATACTTGTATCTCGAGCATTACAAAGTGTGTTTGATTAGATTATCCTGAATATGGTGCTCACACACATTAGTTATATCCTCAAGACATAATAAGATAATTAATAGTAATTAAAATAATACTTAATTTCTCAATTTCTAGAAACGCTCGGAGTCGTGTGTATATTATTGATTAGGAGTGAATATATTAATCTCAAGTGCGTTTCATCTTATTGGTCCATAAATATATTGTATGAGAATTCCTATGAGCTATTACGACCGTCGTGAAAAAATTCGACTAGTCTTTTGACAATAATTTTTAGAATCTAATGCCAAGAGTTCATTCATTTTGTTGTTAAGTACAGATAAAAATAGAGAGTCTTAAGTTATGAGGATTTCGTTAATAGCGTGTTGATATACTCTCTAAAAAGTAGATATAAGATTTTGTTTTATTAGTTCTTTTTCTTTAGAGGTAATCGATATGAGACTATGAACCCTAGTGTGCAAAGAATATTTTTTCTTAAGGAATTATTTCGTGGTTCGTAACAACATAATATATGCTATTCCTAGCTGTCTCCTGAAGATACACTAAAAAACCTCGTTTTATAGACTTTAAAAAATTATTTAGATAAGTTCACTTTTTCTTACGTATAAGTGGATAGATTTCAGGTATGTGTAATAGTGTCCATTTATGTGTATTGGCTTGGAACTAGGTGTGTCTGGTTCTTAATAAGCTGTAAATTATACTCCTTTACAAAATGGGTTTATACTAGTCCTTCTTTCCTCTTAATTTATTTTTGTCAAACATCTAGATTGAATACGTAATTCGAATGATTGTGACATAAATAATATTTCTCATATAGAACGATCTTGTTACTTCCTAAAGTATTTAACACTTATTTGCATATGTCCTAGAAGATGCCTACTAGTATTACTTCACACACAAAGACCTTCATAAAATATATATCATAAAATCACTTTTGCTACAGTAATTTGTATTTTCCAGGAGTAAATACGTGATTTTATATTTTCGAACACACGAAAAATTCTAAATAAAATAAATTCGAAAGTTTTCAACATTTGATCAAAAAAATAAATTAGAGAACCTGTTTTACCTAAACTAAATAAATAGTATACTAGCTATTTACAATGTCGAAGACGACGTATTATTTAATATTCCTCAACAGCACAAAAGACCTTCAACAGATAATCAAATGCATATTTCTAAACGACTTGTATTTTCATAAGGAGGAATGGCATTTACATTGTATCAACCACAGATAAACTCCAAGGAAATAAATTTTCACAATTTTCGCATAGTTTGACAAATTAATTAAGTAACCTGTTACTCTCAGAGAGAGTTAATAACAGGCTATATACAAATACAGTAGACACCACTAGTAGTTCCTCTCACCAAACAAGCCTTTTTTAAAATATCAAAATCACTTTCTACGAACTTTGTATTTTCAGGAGGAATATGCCATTTTATTATGTTCGAACACAAAAATCCAAAAAGTTTTCCTAAGATTTCAAACATTTTGACAACAAAAATTATGAAGAGCCTGTTACTTTTTCCAAAGTATAGAGTACAAATTCGAGACACCCTAATGTTTTTCTCACACAAAAGACTCTTTAAAATATCAAATCAGCTTTTCTACGACTTGTATTCAGGAGAAATAGCCATTTATATGTCCGAACCACAAAAATCAAAAAATTTTCAAATTTTAACATTTTGACAAAAAAATAATATTAGGAACTCTGTTTACTCCAAATAGTATTATACCGCTATGAGAATATCCGATAGATCACTATAGTATTACCGCACACAAAGAATCCTTTACAAAAATTTATCAATATATCACACTGTATTCTAGACTTGTATTTCAGGAGGAATAGCCATTTATATGTTCAAACCACATTAAAAAATCAAAAAATTTCAAGATTTCACATTTTGACATAATAATAAATTAAGAACCTGTTACTCACAAAGTATAACAGCTATTACAAAGATCCGAAGCACACCTGTTAAGTATATTCTCACACAGAAATACCTGTTCTAAAACTATAAACAAAATCACTTTTCTACGTACTTTGTTTGAGGTTGTCAGGAGGTAAATCAGCCATCTTAAATAATGTTCGAACGACAAAAATTCCAGAAATTTCCAAATTTTCAATCAAATTTTGTACAAAAATATAATTAGAACCTTTTAATTTTCTCATTATTATTATAGTTCTTAGAATATCCGAATGCACACCTAGTTGTTCCTCACACAAAAACCTTCTAAAAATATTCAACATATTTTTCTAAAAGATTTTACCAGGAAATTAGCCACCGAAAATCGAATAGGAAAAAGTAAAGAATTTTCCCGATTCCAATTTTGATGAATATTTACTTAATTCCTATTACTCCAACATTTCGAAGAGGCATGTACAATCCATAAGACACCTAGTGTTTCCTTACACAAAAACGCTTTTCGTTAAAAATATCAAAATCATTTTAATCTATGCAAAAAGTATTTCTGTATGTAAGCTTCCTTAATATTCATCCAAGTCGAACCAAACAAAAATCAAAAATTTTCAGAATTTCGTTCTAGATTATGAACAATATATAAGAAATCAAGCAATTTTAATAGTTCAAGGAGAAAGGTCATCATCACATGGATAAAGCAGTACGAAGAGGTTTCTCCTGAACCATACAACTACGGTTAGAAAATGATTTTGAAATTAATATTTTTGGAACGGGTTTTGGTGTTGAGGAATA
>JABUQX010013695.1:0-19054 GCA_015478945.1 Trachelipus rathkii
TGCAATACGCCGATGTCAGCAGAAAATTTTCTGGGTCGCTCCTTCTTCTGGAAACGTAGTTGTAATACTCGCCGTAATCGTCCACTTCCGTCATCGCTGTCGATAGAGGATCGTCGGAACGCGATGTCGATGGCGTCGCCCCGTCAGCGGCGGTGGCGGAGGTGGCGGCGGCGTTTGACGTCGGAAGACGCGGCCTCCCCTTCCCCATTAAAAATGGGCCTAAAGGCGATTCCGTTCGAAAGTATTTTAAAATTAACCGCTTCCTTTCCTCGTCGCCGTCGCCGCATAATCGAGAAACGTATTTGACGAAATGCTTCGGGGGTTTCTTGAAGACGTCGCGAAAGATCACCGAGTCTAAAGAATTTTTTTCGCTCGATACGTCGATTACTCCGTACAACGGAATTTCCGGTTCTTCGAACGGTCGACCGTGACTATCAACGTCGTATATTCTTTTAAACGAAGAAAGCGTTTGATCCAAAAGGGGGTTATCGGAATACTTCCGATTTGACCCGTTTTTGTTAAAATTTATCATCGACGAGGCTATGTCGCTAACGGGATTATGTTCCATCGATTTCAAACCGCCTCCGCCGCCCAAACGTAATTTACTCACGGCGTCCAACTTCTCGTCTATATTCGCGTGTCGACCGAGTCCGTTTAGGTTAAAATTTAACGTTTTGGCCAGTATTAAAGACGGTACGATACTCTCGGTGTTCATTTTCGTATTCACGAACACCATCGGATCGTGAAGATTAATTAAACGCGAAACGAAATTCAATCGTTTCTTTTCCAAATTTTTCAAATTCGACACCTTCTTCAAGTTCTTCACTTTCCGATCCACCAATCCGTTTTCTAAATATTGGAGCGATTTGTCGAGATGTTTCATAGATTTGACGTAATTATTTAAGCGTTTACCTAAACCCCGATCGAAATCTTTAACCAGCGATGAAGCTTCGATAGTTAAAAGATCTAAGTACTTTAATTTTTCGTCGCCGCTTATATCAGCTCCTCCCCTCGTTTCTTCACCGTCGCTACCGCTACCACCGTGTAAAAATCGCCACCAGCTACTGACGACGGTGCTTTTTCTTTCTTCGCCGCGAATCATTTTCGTAGTTTTATCCGTGAAACTAGGAAGATAATCGTTCCAAAGCATATTGGCGTTTTTATAAGCGTCTCTAATTATCGGCGTCAACTGGCTTATCGTCTTATCGACTTCGACGGAAAAACAAAATGATCGAAACACGTTTTCCCGTCAGTAGGCATTTCCTCGATCCGTCGGTGGAGTTATGATCGAGTCTCACGCCACAACTTTCACAGTTTTTCCGTAGTCTATTCTGATTGATTTCTATACTTTTTTTAAGACACGAGAATGAAATTCTTCTACCTTGCAGTCGACGCTCATAACCACACCGAATTCCGCCAAACCCTTACAACCCCACGTAGCACTGATCGAAGATATCAAAGACGTTTTCTTTTTTGGTCTCCTTCTTTTTTATCCTATCCTACAAATCCTCACCAGACAAAACAACCAAAGTAAAACTTGAACGAAATTATCTTCTCGATCCTCCCGCTCATCGCCAATTCCTACACCTTCGGCGCCTTTCAACTACCGCTGCTACTACTACTACTACTTACTTACTTTCATCACCCGCTACTAAAATTTATCCTCGTCTGTCGAGCTACTTACCGTCTGTGCTAACTACTACTGTCACTATTGCGCTACATTCACTTCTGTCGGTTTCGCTTCTCATACTAATACTACACGCTGTCGTACTGATGAAGTATAATATTCATCGAACAAACGCGGTCGCTGCCGCACTTCTCTTGCCAAGAAAAATGCTTTTTCTCTCCCATAAACAACACTATACAAGAACACCCGAGAATCATTCTCCGATACACACTCAACACTAATGACGCTACAGTTCGCCTTTTTCTTCGTTTTTCCATCGCCACAAGCGAACCGACACACCCATTCAGCATCAGCCAGGGACCAAGCTTTTAGCTTTTTAGTATTTGAAGCGTAAACGACGCTACCCGCGCATTTAGTCGAATCATATATTCGAGCGCCTCGATCAATCCTCTCGCTGTATTGAAACGCGCACCGTGATTTATTATTCTCTATCAAAATCGCAGAAAAAGTAAGCCTTGCTCACCGCCACTCCTGTACGTAATCTGTTAGCCAACAGTTTCGATCTATTTTTTCCCTCCATCCGCCACGATAATTCAGCAAATTTGAGGGATTACGTTTCCGCGGTCTATAAGGATTCGGCCCCCCATGATGCGACCATTAATTTATAGAGCAGCGGAGGTCGTAAGTTCGGTCGCGAAAATTGCCTGCGAGGGTTGGTGTTCTCGCAGCATCCTTCTTTTAAAAATTCCGTATGTCACGAGAAATATCTCGAAGTTTGTAAAATGCCGAGTCTTCTCGAATAAATCAGTTAACTATTTTCCAGGGCCCCAGTCCGACCAAAATTTAAAAGTACACTATAGGCGCTTAAAAAATTTTTTTATGTAAGGCGCTCTCCACTCACGTGCAATCCGCCTATATAATTATTATCCTATCGCACAAGAACTGAGAGCTTCTGCAAAAACTACCCTCAACGACCAGCATACTTGATTTGACCAGTACTTCAATCAGCGGAAACTTTAAGCAGTACCTCAACAAATCATGTTCCGGAAGTCGATGGAAATTAATCGACCTTTTAACGTACGGTAATACCCGCGCAGGACCTCCTCGAGATTACACATACGCCTAATTCACCCTATCCGATTCTTGCAAAACCCTCGAACGGGTTTACGATTTATGGGTGGGAGCCGCTTTCGGGAGCCCCCGTTATCTCATCGTCCCGGCCCGATCGTCTCGTTCGCGCAGCTTCGTTAGTCGTGTCGTTGGTCTCACGACCTTCGTATTCGCAGCTCACTTTGAATCACCAGAACAAATAATCGCGAGTTCTCATATTACCCAAGCTGAGTCTTTCTAATGGGAATTTCAGATACGCTTCCATTTTTCCGGATTCGAATCGATGATTGACACGGGGAAGTAGATACTTAGGGCGGGTCGCGCCGCTGCCGCAGCGCTTCTGCTAATTTCCGCAACGCCCGTGTCCCGACCGTAATTCGCAACGACCAATCCAACATGTTCCCGTACATAAAGTCTATTCATAACTTATTTTCAAATTTCTAATTTAAGAGGATTACTCGCCTTTCACTCTTAAACAAGATATACGTTACGACCGTCAACCGAGTTAAATATTAAAAAGCAGTTCACGATACATTGAGACGACGTTCGTAATGGACCACTCTCATTTTAAACAACACAATGCAATAGCGTCCTTATACTAACCGTACTAGCTTGCCAGCGCTATGAACGGTAATCATTTGTGATGAAGGCATGATTCGACGTATGATTACAACCCTACCGGCGTCCATACGCAACACCGCGTTGTTCGTCCGATTATCCGTTCTTACCCCAAAACCCATACCCAAAGAATTAACTAGTTTATAGTAATCACCGGACCCCGTCAGATCAATTATTCACCCAAAACAACAATCCGAATATCGTCCACGGACACCGGAATATGCGCAAATATCGAAAATTGTCACGCCGTAAATATACAATAATCAGAATCGTAACATGCGAATTGCCCACTTTCCCTGATGAATTCGATCTAATCCAAAAGAACAAGATCACGACTCATTTGTCAACCCTGCTAAAACGCGACGAACGCTGCCAGGTTCTGAAGAAACCGTTTCGCGGGACAATGCGGCGCTCTTTATCGTCGCCTTAATCACGCGGAATTGGAGGATGGAAGGGGGGATCATACACAGCACTCGCCCGCCCTCGGATTGACACGTCTTCGTCCCGTCACCCGAATGGTTCCTTCGCCTCCATTTCTACGTGTACGATTTTCTTTAGTGGCGCCGCTATGTAAAATTTTCACGGATTATAATTCATCGTGAGGCACTGGGGTTTCGAGTTATTGTATCCCATCGTACATTTACACATCTCGGGTTTTTAGTACGTTTAGAATCGCGAATCCAATTCGTTTTTTCGCGTATCCGACCTCCCGGCAGCGGATATTTATTGGAAGTGACGACGCCTCCCTTGTTTCCGACAAATCCTTCATCGTCGTCATCGTCAATGGAAGAGTCGCGTCAGAGGGCAAACTTATGAAACCCCTTAAATCGGTGACGACGTCGCGAAAAGCCCTTTCGGTCAAACAAGAATGGTTTTTTAAAGTCATGGCGGATAGAGGCAATGTTAGAATTACCTTATTCGTTTGGCGAATCTTAGCGGTGATGTCGCCGAGAGCTTTAATAATACCATCGACGATAAGTTCGACGCTCTTCATTTTTTTCATCGTCGTTTCGTGCGGAGTATTTTGCCCGTTAGGGTTCATAGAATAGGCGATAACGCAAGCGATAATTTCTGAATAAATCTTTAAAAATTTGGGAATATTAATTTTTTCGAATTTGTCGCCGGTATTTTTCTTAATTTTGCGAATCCAGCTAATCGCGTACGGCTCTAACCCCGCGAATGACTTTTTTATGTCGTTAATCGCTTCTTGGTCCATTTTCGCGCTTACCTTTAATTGGGCAGTAGGTTTTTCGAGAGCAGACTCGAGGAGCGTGAAAAACTTTATCAGCGATTCGCTTAGTTCTATAAAATCGAACGCGGAAATTTGAGGATCTACTACGGACGTTAATGAGGAGGAAGAGGAGGAGGAAGTTGGATCTTCGTCGTCTTTGTTCGCGAGCGCCTCAATTTTTTTCGATATGGTTTTGAGTATCTTATTAACTTTTTGGCTTTTCAGATTTTGAGTCGCGTCGTACAAATTTTCAGTGAAATTAATCAAGTTCGGGTCCGCGAAATTCGAATTGATAAATTCGTAATCGTCCATTAAAACGTCGTATAGTTCTTTAGACACGACACTCTGATCTCTCAATAACCACTCTCGCAACACGTATCTCAATGTTCTTCCTCCGTGTCGCATCAGAGTAACCAAAGAAAGCATGTATTTCTTTAAAACTTTCTTCGTCCTAGGATCGTGAACGCGATCGAACATGAGAGGGCTTATAAATTCGCTGCGGGCTTTTTCGGCGCTCAGATTCCTACTTTGCGCGAGAGCGTTTTTTAACTGGGCACCCATTATCGCCGTTTCCACGTCCGCGAAGATAAAACGGTCCGGACCCGAAGATACTACGCAACCCGAAAGTATATTATTACTAATATCTCTGCAGAAAAAATCGATAATATTTCCCTTTTCCAGGTATACGGTCTGGTTTCTAAACTTTGACGACTTAACGCGATCCAGCGTTCTATTATAATTTTGCAGTTCTTTGAAAAAAACGGCGTCGTCGTCCTTACGACTTCGCCGCCGCCGTCGCCGCTCCCCCATTTCTTCGCCAATTCCATTCCCAGCGTCGTCGCTATCGTCGTCGTCGTCGTCGTCGCTACTGCTTCCGAAACTATAGTCGTCGTTGTCGCAACTCCCGAAAGCCATTTCGAAAGAGCTCATAATATCCGCCTCGTTATTCGCGCCATCGTGCGAGAAAGATGAACTAAAGGATTCGATCCGATCGGAAGTGCGCGTGAACTGCCGCAACGACGTATCGAACTTAATTATTTTTGGCAAAAGGTTTTTGAAGGTTTTTTGAGCCATTTTACTGTTCGCTATGTAAAAAACGAGCTTTCGAATATTTCCGTTCATTCGTTTTTGTTTCCTAAAATCGGATTTCGTCCACGATTTCAAAATTAACGCATCGCTCAAAGGACCGAAGCAATTATCCAAATGCGTTACTAAATCTTCGCGGGAGGTAAAGAGTCTACCCGTTTCCTTTTCGGACGCGTAAGCTTCGAACCCTCGCTCGCTAGGTTTTACGTTTATTAGCGGCAGCGCTATAGTTTCGGCGGCTTTTAGAAAGATTTCAATTTCGGCGTTCAAGAGGGTCTTCGCGCACTCGCCGCCGTCGTCGTTCCCGTTTTTTAAGAATGATATTACGGCGGGAGAGACGATCGCGATTTCGTTTCCTTCGTTTTTGCTCAATTTTTGGCAAACGTACGTTAAAACAACTTTGAATAAAAACTCGATGACGGTTTGATTCATCGTGTTGTCATCCTCCGACTCGGATACGTAATTTTTGAACACTTCCGCTTCTAAAATGTTTCTCTCGCGAGGAGTGTCTCCTAAGCAAAAATTGATCAGGTCTAGAAACGTTTGAACGTAGTTAATTAGCAAAACCGTGACAACTATCATCTCCAAATGAAAGGAATTCGCGTGAAGAACGAGGGTCCTCGCTAATTCCGCTTTTAACTTCTCGATTTCGATTTTAATTCCGATTAAATTTTCCTTCTTTCATTCCTGTGCATTAATTACGGTTTGGTTATTCGCTAAATCCATTTATATACGCACTACTATACTCATAATTAATTTTATCCCGAATATTTATACCTGTACTGTCTAGATAAAACCGGTAAATACGTTATTCTTTATATCCGTCTCAATATAGATGACGAAAAATAAATATGATTACTTCCATATTCTATCTGATTAGGACACAGGTGTTTGTGTAGAATGAGTTGACTTCAATTTTTAGTGTTATAGTAGTAAATTCGTGTACTGTGAGTGCATTCATTGCAACTAAACTGTACAATGTGTTGTCTATGTTTTGATACGGCGTGAACCTCGTCGCTCGAGTTTCGATAGTCATTAGCAGCAAGATAGACAAGTCTCACAGATAGAAGCTAAGAATCTTCTCTGAATTCTCGTTTCCTTGCATGTTATATCATTCCGGCATACTTTTAATATCATAGTTTAATAAGGTATAAAGAAGGTATTTGTTTGTCAAGAATTAGCTATGACAGTGTGCAAGAGGAAGGTGTGAATATGTGAGAGCGTTATGCGGCGGGCCGGATAGGCGTCGTGATGCGGATAGCCTCGCGGTGCCACAGTCGCTCGTGATCATCCCGAAAACGCAATAATCTCGATCATTATTTATATTATCTGATAGTAAAATTTTTATGTTTTTCTGAGATAATGATAGAGTGGTGAAGACGGTGTTTAGATCTGTAGCTTCAATATCTGCAGATGTGAATGTAATAGTGTGTAGGATAATAGAGGATGAGGCATTTGTTGTTAATATATGGTGTAAAAATGGGACTGTTCCTGTGTTCTGCTAATCTAGCCAAGGATTAGGTTTTTCTTTGTTCTTACCCTTTGTCTTCTAACTGTGGCGCGTTCAACTACGATGCCTCGCTGCGATTTTCGCTAGTCTTTGCTTTTTTATCGTCGCGTTGCTTTTCATTATCGAGATCATCATCACCTTTATTTTCTTTTTCTTCGTCATCTACGTTGGAAACCGAGGCTGAAACGGGGTCCGGAGTACCATCGTCTCTGCGATTTTCTCCCGTCTCTACTTCTTTATCGTCGTTACGCTCTTCGTCGTTAAGATCAAAATTTTCGAGGCTATCGATGTCATCATCACCTTCTTCTTCTTCTTCTTTTCTTTCGTCATCTACGTTCGAAACCGAGGCTGAAAAGGGGCCCGAAGAACCATCGTCTCTGCGATTTTCGCCCGTCTCTACTTCGTTATCGTTGCTATGCTCTACGACATTAGGGTCGTAATTTTCAAAACTATCGTCATTTTGGAAATCTGCTAAAAATTCTCTCGAGTCCGCGCCCTTATTATTATCATCGTGGAAAATATAGGGGTCATCGTTGACGAAGAGCGAACTCGTTCCAAAAAGCCGCGGACCTTCATATTTCGTCGCGGGTTTATTATCTATAGCGATAATTTTTTTTAACGTCTCTTCTTTTTTTCTTTCATCGCTCTTCGAATCCGTAAATTTCTTCACCTGATCCTTCACAAATCTAACCGTTTTTCGCGTTCTGCGTTTCCATTGGTTCTTCTTATCCTTAACGTACGAATTATATAATTCCTCATCGCTCTGATTCTTATCGAATTTATCTGGGCGTGACACGCCCGGTGGTGTCTTGGAAGTACCCTGTTGCGTTGGAAACATGTCTCGAAATTAAAAGTAGGGGTGTGTCTTTCGTATTTCTTGAAATAAGAATTATTTCGAAAATACTGCACAATTGATGATATAAATATTTGTTTAAAGAAACGATCAGCGATAAATTTGCGTAAAAGTTTTACCGCGCATAAAAATAAATTTTGTGAAAAATGAAAATTTTATAAAAATATTTATTACCTTTTTTTTTAAAAATAAAAATTAAAATTATAAAAAGACGAGCAATAAAAAGAAATGTGTTGATATGAAAATGTTATATCGATAGACGACACCACCATGGAGAGTAAAAGAGAAAAAACTTTATACTACCAATTACTTAACGGGAACGTTCAACATCCGTATAAAGCGTACGCGGGGTCCGCCGCCTACGATCTCGCCGCTCCGAGAAACGTCGTGATACCCAGAGAGACGTTATTATCCGTGCCCTTGGATATTATTTTCGACATCCCTAAAAACTGTTACGGGCGTATCGCCCTTAGATCCGGCTTAGCGAAGGAGGAAATAGACGTGCGCGGTGGCGTGATCGACAACGATTACCAGCGGAAATGTTCATAGCTTTGTTCACTCGTTTGCTGTCAAACCGAGTAGTTTCAAAGTCTCTACTAGGATATGTGAGAATATATTATAATAGGTGCTTGAGTTTCGTGTCTTTTGGGTTCCAATTCACATAATTAAATTTAGACAAATATAATAATCATAATAGATGCCTGAAAGTAATCTGGTGAGACTAATAGTTTGTGACATATGATATTTTACCATTAGTAAACACCCTACCTGCATAAATTATATATTCTATATTTATCTATATATCTATTATTTTTATATATTAATCGTTATATATTTTATATATATTATTATATATATATTTATTATTTATATTAAGTTTTGTTTATAAATATGAAATTTCAATAAATGAATATGTCTTTTTGGCCAGATGAAAGTGCAAGTGTTTGAATATGTGTAATCTGTAGAAAGAGGGGATATGAAAATGAGTATGAGTTAATGGATTCTGTTTATCTTAATACCTGGATTTGTAAACGTAAATTCTATATACTGATAGTTTATATGTATATAATCTGCTATAATTTTTATATAATGATTATCATTTTTTTTCTTTATTTTTAATATAACTATCTCATTATATAATGCTAGGCTTTAGAAAGGCTGATCTGATACTGTTTTTCATTACCGTTGAAATCTCTTTTTATATACCAAATGATCGTTCCGAAGCATCTGCAAATAACGTTACCAGGTAAGTGTTTATAAATTTAATTAAGCTATTCGATTTCTTTTCGCCCTCTTGCTATCGTTTTTTCAAAAAATTTTTAATTCGTGACTTCTCATATATAATTATGTCCGTTAAAATAAATACTTATTATATATCTCCTACTTTGTCGCTGTGAGTGGTAAATAGTCGTTAAACCCCTCTGGTCAATCTTACTAAAGTCATGACTCTAATTCTCGTCTGGCTCGATTCAGAGTATTTTCGACTACTGAATAATTATTAAATATAATAAACAGGTCGCGTAGATTCCACTAATCTACGTAAAGTAAGTACCACTAGGGATAATCAAATAACAGTTTACCAAAATACCAGAGGAATCTAAATCGAACTAATTTATTATATATAATTTATTATATTATATAATTATCTAAAGTATATATATTAGTTATTATTTTATATTTACAGCAAGTATCTTCACTATTGACTAAGCCAATCTGGCATATTTTTAATTATTATAATTTATAAAATCTGCTTAATATGTCGTTCGAAAGTGATATATATAGAGGTATGATAATACCAAGTGAGAGGATAGATCGTGTGAGATGCGTCAATAAAATTTTAGCCGAATGTGATTATTCGAATGCGTGGAGCGTATAGATAGTGTGATGTCTGTGTGTTGTGTCGAGTTCAGTGCAGTGTGCATGACCTGCCTGTGCGAACAAAGATTTTAAAAATTTCTGTATTGTGTAGATTCCTCGAGATTAATATGCTCTAGCTATCACAAGCATGTACGGTGCGTTAGAGGATAACTTCTTTGAAGGAAAGCGATCGTTTCTCTAGTAATAGACGCAGCCATGTTTTTACATATTATTTTGTGTGCGCATTGTGCGCTCCGAAAACCTTTAGTATTTTCATAGTTTCAGATACATTTCGCGCATAATCGGAACCATAGTCGTGTTCAAAGCCCATTGATTATTCTTTCATGCTGACTAGTAATTAATTTCGATAAGAATATACCCTCATACTGAAAGATCCGATATGTTCCTAATTACATCGTGTATAACTTAATATAGCTCTGCCTTTTTATAACGTGCCAATTATATATAATATTGATTCCACTCTGGAATACGCCGAGGATGATTACAATATATATAATGAGATGTAAATAACCTCCTATCCTCGACTGATCTGAGTATGGTTAATCGCTTTACTCTGTTAACTATCGAGATTTTGTAAAAGTGTGTTCGCTCATTCGTGGTTCGGAGCTTTCTGGTTTATATACGTTGCGTAATAAAGTCTACTAATTATACGCTATATAAAGTATATCCGCCCTGAACGATCATATTATATACGGGATTGCACTCGATTTCTTGTATTCCTTGCTTTATATTTTAGCTTTTGCAATCCGAAACAAAAATATGTGTCTCTCTGTTGAATATTGTCTGTTATAATTTTAATATATTTGTAGTGGAACTGTGATCAGAAGTGTTTTGTTGTAGCAAATCCTATAACACGGACTGTGCATGAAACCTCATATTCCCGAAGAATTACTTTATAGACAACTTACATATTGGCCGGATGTTATTCCCAGTCGTTTGTCTACGTGTTCGTCTATTCAATAGTGTGCTCAATCATTTGTTTTCTGCTTTCTCTTAGAATATTCATTATCTCCGCGATTTTTATCTCTCTCGTGTGGATATATTGTAACAGAAATTAAATGTATTATACCATGAAAGAGAACCTTACGATAGATAAGTCAGACTCCTGTTAATCACAGAATATCTGTATAATGGTGTTTTATTTTGTGTTCGCGTATTTGATTTTTTCTAGAGCGTTTATTATTCAATATTTTTTCATACTTGTGCATTGTTTCTTGCTCAGTGATCACTCATTCATCGGCTGGTTACATGACTTTTATTAGTTATGACTTGTGAGTTTCATTATTCACGGTGTTTTTAAACTGTAATTGGCTCTCGACCCTTTTTATTGCGATGTTTTTCGGGTGACGATAGTTTAACTTCAGATTCATTAATTTTTTATAATATATAATAAATTTGCATAATCACTACTAGTACACCGTGCCTACGTGATACACGAAAAAGCGCTAATAGAGAAAGAAGATAAGTAAAAAAGAGACTATATTGGTACCGATGATCGGTAACTTATCGAGTAATAAATCAAGCAGCGGAGCTTACTGAGTTAGTAGCAAAAGAATACGACGAGTTTTATGCCCTTATAAAGGTGACCTGGAATTACAGAGGAAATTTTCGCTCCCTCTGTATGCTCAACGCCACCTCTCCAGAATGCTTCTTTAAAATTAATGAAACTCTTCCCTAATAAATATTCGTTATCACCAATTTGTTATTGTTTTCTATTATACAATAAAAAAATAAAACATAAAAAATTAACTCCCTAGTATTTTTAATTTAAGTCAGAGTAACGATCGACTACTCTGTTACGAAATAATGATAATTTAGCCTTAAAAAATGGTACAAGGCTCTTTACATTAGACGGTTTAACAACTCCAAATTATATGTATTCAGTTTTTTTCTTGTTCCTTTTGCTCGTTCAAACATGTCATGTAAATCATACTATTTAATAAAAGTAATGGTAAGAATAGCATATATTTTTTCTGTGTATTTTTTAATCGATTTTCTTTTTTGTATTTTTTTTTTTAATCGCTCTCTCAAAAATATCTCAACAATTGTGCTGAGATAATGAAATTAAAGTTACCTCGTATAAATTTTTTAAAACAATTTGTAACAGTGTCTCTACATTTAAAATTAATTTTTTTGGATCTAATACTATATATTAACTATTCTGTAAAATATCAACACCGAGGCATCAAATGGGTGTTGCTCTTCTTTACGTTTTAACGTGGAAAAACCCGTCGAGCTCTGTTCTTCATTGCTATTCTTCGTCGCTCCTCTGTATGTGTCTTTCATCTTCTCTGATAACTGAAACAAAAATCTTTAATTTCCCGCAGTGGCTAGAATATTCAGATATAATATACTCTTGATCCGACTATCATTATCACTTAATCGATAATTGTGTGCGCGCTAATCAAAATTAAATAACCGCAAGATATATCATCTCCGTTCATCAAGACTTTCCAAAAACACAAATCTGATTTATATAAGTATATACTCCAGACGAAAAAAATCATTAGTTATTAAAAAGAAATTTTTGTACTGTTTATTATAGATCTTACAAGAGTTTTTAAGTTACAGACTAAGTTTGCTTTATAAAATTTATCGTGAGAAGAAATCGCGTTATTATGGTTTTAGGAAGAGAATCTACTATATATATCTAAAGGAAATGTAATAAAATGAGTAATATAATAAATCGGAGACTTATAAAGCAATATTCAGTTTTCAATAAAATTAAAAAATTGGAAAATAATATAAAGTACTCGGGATATTTATTAATAAAAGTCATTGTGAAATATTTAATTTCTATAAATACACACGAACAGAAGATATATTATATACTGACTTCATTTAGAGAAACTCACTCTGTTATCTTTAAAGGAAAAGAAGGAATACTAATAATTCAGTTGGTATTTCGGATGTCGTATATATATTTATATAACTACGAAATTGCGGAATCTCTAGCAACTGGACAAAAAACTAAATAGACTGGCCAGGATAGTGTGTGTCGTCTCTCCCACGTCCTTAGCTACTGTTTTAATTATTTCTATTCTAATTCTAGTATGAAACTGATATCTACATTATAATTTTCTTAGATGTGGGGATACGCCGCGTTGAGGCACGCCAACGACTACTTCTAACCTAGTAAATAAAATTACAGACTGTAATTCTCCACTTAAAGGAGGAGGACACGAGCGTAGATAGTTACACTTAGGCGCTATGTAGGTGTATCTCTCGTCATGCTCGTCTCTAGTTATGATAATATGTTTAAATTTAATTTTCCTTTTGTGACACACTGCTTTGCTTTGTTATTATATTTAGAATGGAGAGTTGAATCATTGACATAAAAATTAATAGAGATAGTTTATAAAAATTATGATTATACTATTGATAGCAATCTTTTTTGTAACTTATAAAGAGATTAATATGATATAATTGAACTACCCATGTGTGACCTATTCAAATTTAGGGCTAAAATTATACTAATATATCTGTGATTTATATTCAAGTTTATTTGGAATAAATATTTAAATTCTTAAATATATTTATAAAATTTGTGACCAAGGCATTTTGGTGGAATAAGATACAGAATTTGCTATATCTAATTATTTTTATAATAAGTTGCTATGTTCCTTTTATTTTCCTAAATAAGCTAATACAAACATTCGGGTACTGTTTGATAGTAAATTGAACTGAAAATAGATAAGGATTTCCCTGATAAAGGAAACCTCTAAGATCAATTCATGGTGTGGATCTTTTCTTTATATCGTATTATTTAATCATATGTTTTAACCAGTTATTTATCCTCCATACTCCTACGTAACCCACAATCGGTTCTATCCAAATATAGAATCAGTAATATGTATATTCGGACCTTTACCTAAGTTCGACTTATATTCCTATCCCTGTAATTAACTTTACGTATAAGGAGAATATAAATTATATACGTTTATAAATCGCCGTGTTCATTTCTTTACTTTGAAATTGCTGTCGTACTCTGTTGTTTTAATAATTTTATATAACTACTAGTTGAGACCAAATGATACTCAAACATTATATCTTTTTTGACGCCAAAGTTTAAATATCGATGGACCTTTTCGGTGCTCGTTTATTTTTAATTAAACATAATAAGTTTACGAAAATCGTAATCCCGAAATCTACAACATCGTACCTGGTCTATTATAACATATAATATACGTCGCTCGCGAACGAAAAATCATAATTATATATTGATAAATTTAGGTTGGATAATAAAATGTGAATCCTTTCGTGTAAGTAATGAAGTGAACGTATTTGTCGCAATTAATTATAAAAAGAGTATATAGAATTCCAAATTCTCGAAATGATACCCATCTGAGTTAGAACTATAATATAATTAATAATCTTTAATAGGAAGATTAATTAACATTCATTAAGTCGACACGGAAGAAAGGAAAGATTTTGGAAATCGCTTCCTATTTAGCGAGTCCGTTTTCACGATGTTGGGAAATTTCAGAGGATATGCGAAACTAAACAGATCAGAAAATATCCCGGCTCTAGAAAAGGTTTTCCACGATTTAAATTCTTTTCTCAATAAAGATTTCGGGAAATTTATAGCGGTTATTATAGTGAATAACACATTAGTAACTATAATAACATACGTAATTGTTTCCTACATTATGCTTCGAATAATTATGAAAGAGCTAGAAAAGAAAATGAAATTATTAAAAGAAAGTATTCAAACAGGGTGCGCTGAAAAACAGACGAAAGTGAAAGATACGTATAGCGTCCCCATTTCTTTACCCCATTATTACGATAGTCGAACCGTCGAATCCTCAGCCTCCGGCCCGATTTACGCAGCCGTTGATAAAGGATCGAAACCGGAACCTTTTTTCGGAATTGTAGAAGGAAGAGGGAGAGAAGGATACGCGAACTCCGGCACGACGATGAGCGCGTTTACCGATCGCAAAACGAAGTCGCCGAACGAAAATCACTATTTGGATATGAAGAAAAGTAGTTCCATGAAAGAAGCGATGTTTTCGAATATTCAGATCTCGGCGTCGACAACGACCGGCTAGAAAGTCTCGGTAAGCGTCCTCTTTATCTACTAATCTAATTATATAAATTATCCGCAGAGTCACCCTCCACCAAAAACTTTCGACATTTTCTGATAATGTTCCCCCCCGTATTATATATATATATAATTATATATATACTATATTATTTAATAATTTATAATTATATTTTTTTCTTTTTTACGGGTACTAGCGTTTTTCTTATCGGAAAATCGTATAGCGATAATTTCGTAATAAATTTCCCATAGTGAAAGATACGAGATACGATACTGATTAGAAATCAAGTTACACAATCTATATATACTAGCATCTATCACTATCTCATATTTCGATGTATACTAGTGAAAGATATACACATACGGTATAGATATATCAATAATATAAGAAAAATATATTTAAGTGAAGTATATCAAACTGCAGTTACTAACGACTTCCGTTTGTCCTCAGATCTCTAATATATTTTTACTTATACCACTATTTTACCAGCTGCATATAATATATTATATATATTGGTACATTGTAATTGGTTTTAAATAGATAACCTTCATAGTACTTTTAGAATTTATATACAAAATATAGAATAATTATAATAATAATAAATTTTAGTGATATTCATTAATTGTTTGGCCTAATAATACAGTAAAAGATTATCATAATAATAAATAATTTCATGCAATATTCCTAATTTTAAAATTGGAATTTTTGCTCAAATTCATAATTAAAAAAGAATTAAATATTAAAGAATTAAATTTTTTTTTTTTACTATTGATTGACTAATTAATTAAATATTTTAAGCAATTTTGAAATCTATTTTAAATAAAAAAAATCTTCTAAAACATATTAAATTAGTTTTAAGAAACTCGCTTGAAATAGTCTTCGCTCTTTAAATTTTGGGCTTTAGTAATGCATTAAAGAAAGTTTCTCCTTCCTTCAAATCACCTCATTTTTAAAAACAAAACCTTTTGCTAAAGGAAGAAATGTTCACGCTTTCCTGCATGAAAAATACACGCAGCACACTTATTATATTAAAGGGCATTTATAATAATAATAATAATAATAATAATAATAATAATAATAATATAATAATAATTAATATAATAATTAATAATAATGAATATAATAATAAATATATATTTTAGCAAATAAAATTTCCTTTCTTAAGTATATATTTTTGTTTATTTCTCATAATTACATTTAATTATTAAATAAATATTATCTTGAATTTTGAATTTTTTGAAGCTAAAATATTGTTTTATTTTAATAGTAGAATTATTTAAAATATAATAATAATATAATAAATAATAATAATAAAATAATAATAATAATAATAATATAATATAATAATAATAATAATAATAATAATAATAATAATAATAATTCTAGAATTTTATGTATTTATTATTATTATTATTATTATTATTATTATTATTATTATTATTATTATTATTATTATTATTATTATTATTATTAATTATTATTATTATATTATTATATTTTATTATTATTATTATTATTATTATTATTATCATTTTATTATTATTATTATTATATTTTATTATTATTATTATTATTATATTATTGTTATTATTCTATTTATTAAATAAAGAATTGAATTAATAATTTCTCATTATTAATTAATTATAAAAATCTATTATGCTTTTATTATTATTATTATTATTATTATTATTATTATTATTATTATTTTATTATTATTATTATTATTATTATTTTGTTATAGCTGTTAGTATAGTGGTTGTATTTCGAAATTTTGTAGCTGTAGTAAAAGGTATCGTGAATACTTATAGCATTATAGCATTGTAATAGAATGTAGGTATATATAGAATGTTTGCTAACGTGATATTATGCATTTATTATTATTATTATTATTATTATTATATATATATATTATATTTAATTTATATTATTATATTATATATATATATATTTATATATATATATATATATATATACCTTTTTAGAAATTTGCTTGCTCATAGGCTTAGTAGTAATTACATTTGAATAGTTCTTAATTTTGTATTTCTTATACGAGTAGTAAATAAATTTATCTTTAGTAAATTTGAAGTTTAAACTGTACTTTAAATTGATATTTTAGCTGTTTTAAAAGAGTAACTTAAACGTTGATAAAATATTATTAATATCAAAATGTATTTAAATTAATATTTTTGTAGTATTATTATTGTTGTACTTATTAATGTTATCAAAAACTTTATTAAGATTACAGATAATGTAAAATCTTTTCACTTGCTTAACACTTTTCCTATTTCATATCTTACTTTACATTGTGAGAATTAAGTTTAATGCTACTATATACCATTCACTCTTTTTATATAGTGTCGAGGATGGGGAGTGGAAACTGCCTCCGATCGAATGGCCGAGATTTACACCAAACAAGTTGAACTTTGGGAACAAGTGTCGAGAAGGTCATCACTTCAGGCCTTATCTTTGGCGTCAGCAGCCCCAAGGTAAAGAATTTTGTATTATTTTTTTTAAAAATTATTAGTCGATATATTAAAAAATATAATTAATTTATTTTTTTGTTATTTTCTCTTATATATGATCAAGTAATTAAGCCTAAAATTGATAATCTCTGTACTATATAAAAGGAGAGTGCTACAAAATTAAAAACTAATAAATTATTGTATTTAATTTTCAGTCGACCTATAAGCAAGGCCGAGAAAGAGATTGAGAACTCGAGACGTTCTTCCCCAATTAAACACTCGAGAGAGAGGCCAAGCACAGCCCCATCTAAGCAGAAACCGGCTCCCGTCCATGTGAGTTCAAACTTATCATTCTAATTACATTCACAATAATTCATTCCGTCGATTCCAACATGTGGGGAAGGTGAATAAAAAATTATATATATATATATATATATATATATATATATATATATATATATATATATATATATATATATATATATATATATATATATATATATATATATATATATATATATATATATATATATATATATATATATATATATATATATATATATATATTAAAAAATACTTATAACGCCCACACGAAAATACTATAAATTAGTAAATTTACTGTATATAAAACTAAAGTTTAATTAAAATTAAACATTTTTAGGGGCGAAATGAAAACTATTTAAAGCAAATAAAAAAATTTTATTGCTTGTTTTTGGATCTAGTTTGGTCTGCGACATCTTAATGAAATAAAATTATTGGAAACTAATATGTGGTGCTGTCAAAAGAAAACGGAAATGAAAGAAAATGATTTTGGAAGGGTAACTAAACTTTTTTATACGAAATAAATTTTTTTCTTAAGGTGACCTGACCTAACTAACCTAACCTAACTAACCTAACCTAACCTAACTAACCTCTTTTCACCCCTAGAACATAGTAAAAAAAAAAAAAAATTCATTTCGCCCCTAGAACATCTATTTATGTATCATAGAGGTTACCTGCGAAATTTTTTTTTTGACCTCGTTATGTGTGGGCGTTAAAAAGTAACTTTGTCATTATATATATATATATATATATATATATATATATATATATATATATATATATATATATATATATATATATATATATATATATATATATATATATATATATATTTTGCTATATATATATATATATATATATATATATATATATATACTACTTAAATATATTTGTATATATATATATATATATATATATATATATATATATAAAGCTGCAAATAACCGCAGATTTCAAAACATATATTAAAATAACCCAATAGTAAATTAAAAGTTATGGCAAGCGTTTTCGGACTTTGTCCCTTTTCAAACCAAATATAAGAGAGAATTTAAAAGTTTAACAGTAAAAAACTAAAGCAGGAGACCAAGTCCAAGAAAACAGATTAAAACAAGAGGTAAATTTAAAAAAAAAAAAAAAAAAAAAAAAAAAGCGATAAAAACTCCAGCAACTCACAAGTACAACCAACTATAAAAAAAAAAAAATCTTAAACCTCACATAAATCGATACAATAACGACAACAATCTATATATATATATATATATATATATATATATATATATATAAATATACAAAGATATTTATATATATATATATAT
>JABUQX010013696.1:5000-7500 GCA_015478945.1 Trachelipus rathkii
AGGTATCTGGTGCAAGCCTGCCTAGTTTCTAGGTAACAACTACTGAACTATTGGTAGCTAACTTACTAGCTTCCCAGAGCCTCAGATTATGATGACGACAATGTTCGAAGTTTTAATAACACAAATTTAAATATATTACTTAATTACTTTACTTAAGATAGTCCTGTTATGGTCATTACTACCTGTAACAATAGCAATATCATTTACCTTTACAAGTTTCACCAATTAGGCAATGACATTCATTCAACAATAGGAATTGAACTATCTGTTATTTAAATTATGTTTAAATTTGTATAATTCTTATACCTATTGATATAATTTATTTGTCAAATAATACTGAAATGACATTACAAAAAAACAAATTCAATTATTGATAATTTTTTATTTTCCACAGAAATAGAAATTTTAAAAAATTCCAAAAAAGCCCAATAAAACCCAAAAAAGCCCCCAAAAAATTCCAGAGGGCTGGATTTTTTTTGGTCCAACCCCGGGTTTTCTCCAACCCTGCTTTTAATCACCCAATAACTACTCAACGAGGATCTGAGAAAACATCGCTTCAACAACCAAATTGGAATAATAATAATAATAATAATAATAATAATAATAATAATAATAATAATAATAATAATAATAATAATAATAATAATAATAATAATAATAATAATAATAATAATAATGCTCATTCAAGATGGAACATTAAACTACAAACTAGGGTTAAACGAGCAACGGAATTTTGAGCTCTGCACCGCACCGCATTAAAGGGAGCGCACCGCGCACCGGACCTGGACATTGAAATTGTGTGCCACACCGCACCGGAGTCGGTGTTGTGAAAGGGAGTGTAACCTATGATATAGTTAATTAGAGTCCCAAAATTAATCAAAAAAATGCTACCTGGCAACGATTCGCTCTAGGGTTGACCGAGGCATTTGGTGCGGTGCGGTGCGGTGCGGTGCGGAACGCAAAATTTTTGTGGTCGGCCAACCTTAATTGGATCATCGGTGCAAATGCTAATGAAGCTCGAAACCATATGAGAAAATTACGCAATTAAAAAGGTTATTCCACAACTGGAATCAAAAAGAACAGTGATATTAGGGTTGGCCGAGGTCCAAATTTTTCAGCAAGTGAGCGCACCACACACCACGCACCGCACCCGGCCAACCCTAATTGCTATCTAAATCAAGATCACAACAAAGGTGTTATAAATCATATTCTGATGAAGATATATTTTAATATATTACATAAATGAAATGAACATTTATACAATTTCTAATATACATTGGAACATTGTATACCCACAAAAAATTTCTGCAGAAATATATAATTGATATATATAAGTATATATATATATATATATATATATATATATAATTTGCTGACTTTGGTATGTCGACAGAACTCTACTTGTGAGAGTATATAAGCTCGAGAACAGCTTTTCGCAAATATTGTTGAAGCAAATGCACAATAAAGTCTTCATCCAGTGTGGTTTGGAATTACTTAGATATTATATCCAATGACATCAAAAAGTGAAAACTTTGCAATCATCATTATTCTCAGAAAGGAAAAACAAAATCTGGGACAAGAAACCATCTAAACACTAATAGGGAATAGACGGAGAAGAAAGAGTTTACCAAAGCATGATGCAAGCTCTCAAGTTTGGAGGATCACAGAAGAAATATAGTCAGGACCATACTCCTATTCAAAGAGAGCAGAAACCACGACCTTAGAAGAGATAATTGTATTAAGCGTAAACGAGCTGGATGTGGAAGGATATATAGCACAGGAATCGTTGAAAGCAAAATTTAAAACTAAACTTTTACAGAAGTTAAAACAACATCGGTGTTGTACCTTTTCCCACAGAAGGTAAGAAAGTGGAAAAAGCAAAGATGCAGTCGACATTTTTCAAATTATCAAGAAGGGTATGAAAAATATAAACTGGAAATATTGTCGCATTTTCTTCGGAGAATTTTTATTTAGCATCACGGTGATTTGCAAGATTCTTTTATGAAATATTGGTAACAGGAGCTTGTGTAATTCGAAGACTGCGGTTATTCCTAAAGGTAATGTTATTGTGACGAATCGCGTAAGAGCAAGCAGAGATTACCCAATGTTTTATTGGATGTAGTTGAATTGAAAACAAAATAGAATCAATCCAAGCAAAATAAAGACCAAGTACCAGAACAAGAATTACCAGAATTACCAGAAAAAGTACCAGAATTTGATACCAGACCCAACCTCACCGCAGGACACCTCCAATTAACAGATGATAATACAGGAATGAATGTATGAGGGACTACTATTTGAAGCCAACAATTTTGTCATCTCCGAGGCTACTTTTATCTGTCGTTATATAAAATGTGGTCAAACCTTTTGACACTCTTGTGAAGAAAGAATATGTGTGAAAGAAGTGCCAAAGGAAAGAATCATTGAATGCAGGCACCGATATGTTCCAACTCGCTGTAACACCTCTTATGCCCAATTGGGAATAATATTGTAACTTCTG
>JABUQX010013696.1:12500-15000 GCA_015478945.1 Trachelipus rathkii
TATATATTATATATATATATATATATATATAATAATTATATATATATAATATATATATATATATATTATTTGAAATTTTTCCTTACATAGTTCTAAATATAGTTAAATTATCACTAGAGCACTAAACCGCTACTCAGGCAAAATGGCTTGCGAGAAGAATTATATGAAAAATGCATGTAAAACCCGGTTGCGAGCTCAGATCGTGATCAATCTCACCGTATCGATTTGTGGAGACCATCAAATCAATATCCTGCCTATCGTATCTTGGAGACGAGAGAGAGAGAGAGAGAGAAGACTGGAGAGGAGCGCGAGAGAGAGAGAGGATGGGGGCAGAGGGAGGCGAGAGAGAAGAGAGAGAGAGAGAGCAGAGAGAGAATGTGTAGCCTAGGGAGCGTATTCGGAGAAATCAAATAATCAAAGTTTTTTTATTATAATTTTTTGTAAAGTAATGAATTTTTAATGATTGAGATTCCGTTTGAAATCGAAGGAAGGGAAAAAAATAAACTTTTTTTTTTTCCTTTACTTGGAAAGCAGGCTGTTGTTGTTCGTGAGTTGCTACTAGAGAATGCCAAGTTTGATGATAAGATAAAACAAATGACATGAATCATCTGTAAATTGAAGAAGAGAGAGCAGGAGAGAGAGAGAGAGAGAGAGCGAGAGAGAGAGAGCAGAGAGAGAGAGAGAGAGAGGAGAGAGAGAGAGAGAGGAGAGAGAAGAGAGAGAGGGAGCCGAAAAATTTCTCATGCAGAAAAAGAAAGAAACAAGAGTTTAAAATAATAGGAAAAAGGAAGATAACAATGCAGACTGCGGGACCGGTAAATTCTGTCACCGGCAACATTTCCGAGTTCGAAGTCCAGTTCCATCAATTGAAAATCACTCGCCTCCAAATCCGGTTCCCACTTCCTCCATTTACACTTTAAATCATTATATTAATTAATGATTATGAAATTTATGAAGTATAATGAAAAACAATGTTTCCAACTTATTTACTTTCACTCATAATTACAAACATGAAAAAAATATCAACCAAGGAATTTTTTATTCTCCCATTCAGCCCAAAATCTTAACACGATTCGGCTTCATCCAAAATCTTACCGGTGCTCTGAGAAAATTTAAAATATCGGCAACGCTCTAACTTAATTAATCTAAAGTTCTAAACCGTTACAGGTACTCCTATACTCCTGCAAGATTCAAGGCAATGCGGTTTCACTGCCTCTACACCCGGCAACGATTTCAAGTCATTGCTTTGTAAGAAAGGAAGATAAATAAGAACAATATTAACGAAAATTTGAAAAAGTTCGAAACCAAGAAAATGAAAGAAGAAAGGGAAGGGATTCTCAGTCAGGAAGGGAGCAAAGCTGCATAAGATCAGAAGTGAGAAAGAGACGACGAAGAGAGAGAGCAGAGAGAGAGAGAGAGAGAGAGAGAGAGAGAGAGGAGAGAGAGAGAGAGAGAAGATGGAAACGCAGGAACAGTTTTGTTAAAATAAATATTTTACGTAAAACGAACGACCCCATTAAAGTTTATAAACCGTTACCCTCCTAGATCAGCGTTTCTCAAACTTGGGTCTTCGAGCCGATAAGGGTCCCTGGGAACTTTTAAGAGGATCCAAGAATATATATATATATATATATTATATATATATATATATATATATATATATATCTAAATATATATATATATATAATATATATTATATATCATATATAATATATATATATATATATATTTATATATATATTATATATATTATATATATATATAGATATATATATATATATATATATATATATTATAATATATAATATATATATAATATAATATATATAATATATATATACTATATATACTATATATATAAAATCTATACTATATATATATAATATATATATTATATATCATTATCTCATCATCCTCATCCTCCACCTCTTCCCCAGATTGTGGGTGAGGTGCGTCGTATACACCGTAAACAGAAAAGTAGTAGAATAACATAACACAAGTCGAAAAAAAGCTCCCCATTACCGCCCGCCCCCTTTATACCCTAAGTGAGAACTTGTCGCAGTCAGAAAATCCACCCTAAAATTTCAAGAGACAGTCGCTGCGACGTGAAACCCTAGGATGGATTTTTCTGACTGGTGACAGATATATATATATATATATAATATATATATATATATATATATATATATATATATATATATATAAATATATAATATATATATATATATATACTTTACTATTATATATAATATATATATATATATATTACAGATAAACACCACCGCTCACGGGCAAGAGCCTAATCTAAGGATGGGGGATGGGGGATGGGGGATGGGGGTATGCTTACAGTAAACGTCCCAGCAAGGACGAAGCCCAAGCCCAAGAAGAAGAAATAGCTCACATTCTCCCATCCGCCAGTTGAATACCTGGGACCCTTCCCTTATTGCGAGTGGTCTACCACTGAGCTTACCGGGGAGCTTTTATATATAATAAATATAAA
>JABUQX010013697.1:0-2500 GCA_015478945.1 Trachelipus rathkii
TGGCTGTGAATTTTCACAACTCAGGATAGTAGAATTTTAGGTGTGTATGACGTTCAGAAAAAGGCTGACGTGGGGGAGATTGACAGTAACCCCATATGAAAAATCTCATAAGCATATCACAGGTTTATGTGTAATATTAATATTACATTTCTACTATGTCAACCCAACTAATTATGAATTTCGAGGTAATATGACACACTCCTCTGTTGGGGATCGTTATCCAGTATAATCGTACAACAGCCAGCGGAGCACTTACGAATGTATAATCGTGTGTCTTAGCACAGCTATTTAATGTAACATCCCCGATAACACTACCTAAAATATGTCTACAACCAGGAACTGACGGATATGGTTGAGGCTTTTTCTTGAAGACAAGAATGTCCACAGAGCTACGGAGGTGTGTAGACGGAGATATCCAAATCGTTTGATAACCGCATTCCACTATAATGTACGATTGTAAACACAGGTTTCAGAATAAGGTTCGACCTCACCATCTCGCCACAAAGTCAACCTCCCACCCGTACCCTTGACATGAAGTTTGACTTTCTATTGTATACCACGAAACACCCAACAACCTACTTACGCAGACAGGAACGGTACGGTACATTCTACATATTGGTACAACATTTTTCATTACCGAGCACACATGTGCACGATCTGCCATCCCGGCGATCCGGATGTTGTTGTAGTTTCGTTAGTCCAAATGTTGTTCCCTGTTTGACAATAACTTGACGGGCAGCCTCCGTATTTTGGTGGACGGATGAGGCCAGGTTTACCAATATTGGCACGATTAAATGGGTGGAATGTATCGGTACTCGGACGCGAAGGAAAACAACCGCATATTCACCCTACAACACGCGACACAGTTAAAGTTTACTCCATAAATGTGTAGTGTGAACTGCTAGATAATATACTGATCGTATAAAAATTTACAAAGAAAAAAAAAAAAAAAAAAAAAAAAAAAAAAAAATAGAAACCTAGATAGCGAATGAAATCAAGAATTGTTCCGGACCTACCTTGTCAGACCTTCCTCGTGGACGTAACATTACCAAGAACGCAAAATTGTACTACCACATGAAGGGATGCCACACATCAGCAAGAGCTGTCAACATCATTTAAACGTAACACCCCCGGTAGGTGGATAGGAACATGGGGTCCTATTCCGTGGCCTCCTAGATCACCAGACATTACTCAACTGGAGTATTACCTGTGGGGCTACCTGAAGAATCGTGTCTACGGTGGGTACACAACACCGATAGCATCAGTTAATTACCTCTTAAGTCTAATCACTCACGCTTGTCCGATAATCGACTCAGAAAATATCACATTGGCAACATGACAAGGGTGAGATCAGACGGGCTGGACTTTGCGTATGGAATAAGAGCAGACATTTCGCGCACCGCGTATAATGTATTCATGCATATACGATGAAGAATGTACTACATAAATCAGAAGGTACTACAGGAAAGGATTTTTCATACTATACAGAAATAATACTTATGTATGGACTGTAAATAAACGGATGTGTTACAGAGTTATAAATCATTTCTGTTATAAATCATAACTGTTCATCGTAACTATTAATAGTACCTAATATAAACGTACGCTGTATATGGGGGTTTCGGCCCTCATTCACGATGTTTAACCTATTACAACTAACATTTGTTGGTAACTATTACGGCAGCAGCACGTATTTTTCCGCGTGTATTGAGAGGTAACTACCATTTGAATCGGGATGACTGTCTCTATGAACCCTAAATAATTTTTGCCATAAAATGCCAATTTTAATATCGAACACACACGGTTTTTTGAAAATTCGAGAGTTCATGAGGGGCAATTCGCATACCAGAGCCCTCCTTATTCTACAAGTTTCTTATATTGACTCATTACGGAAATAATTCCGCTTGTTTGCCTTAGCTGAGCCGCACAAACACACACACACACACACACATATATATTATATATAAATATATATATATATATCTATATATATATATAATATATATATATATATATATATATATATATATATATATTATATTATAATATATATATATATTATATATTATATATATATATAATATTTAATATATATATATAATTATATATAAATATAATATATATATATATATTATTATTATTAATTATATATATATATATCATATATATATATATATATATTATATTAATATATATATATATTATTATTATATATATATTTATATTATATATATATATATATATATATATATAAATATTATATATATAATTAATCTTATATATATATTAATATTTATATAAATATATTATATTATATATTATTATATATATATATATATTATATATATATAATATATATTTATATTATATAATATAATATACTATATATATATATTATATATTATACATATATAAATATATATATATATATATATATTATATATATATATATTTATATATCTATATATATTATATATATATTATATCGCTCTCTATATAT
>JABUQX010013697.1:10000-17500 GCA_015478945.1 Trachelipus rathkii
TATATATATATATATATTATATATTATAATTATAATCCCAGAGCTGGGCGCGCCTATAATTTTTTTTGCGTGCGCCTGCGACCTATGCGCCTATGCCGCCGGACCTAGTGCGCCTATATTTTTGTCACATCAATTCGCCTAGCGCCTATGCACCTATGTGCCTTTGCGCCTGCGAATTTTCGCCGGCCTGTGCCTGTTCGCTAAATTTATTTGCAAAAGTAAACTTTATTGCGATAATAAAAGCATGCTTTTATAAGGAACAAAAAAACAATTTATTAATTTTTTGTAATTAAAACCGACCATAATAACAAATAACACCTACACGTGCTCTTCTTCTCATGCCTTAGTGCGGCTTGTGGTCCGGTTTTCCCCCAGGAAGGTCCAGCACGAGAGCGCAGAAGTTGCAATATTTTCAGAAGCATAGTTGTCAATCTTAATTTGTAGTTAGAACTTCTGAACTAGCTTATATATATAATAGTTTATAATATATATATATATATATAATTATTATATATACTTTTTATATATATATATATATATATATATAATATATATATAATTATAATTATATATATTATTATATTATATATATATATATTACCATATATATTATATATATAATATATATATTATATATATATATATTATATATATCTATTATATATATTATATATAGTATATAGTATATATATAATATATTAATTATATATATATATATATATATTTATATATATAAATGGTTATATTTATATATATATATATATATATATTATATATATATATATATATATATATATATATAGTATATATATATATATATATATATATATATATTTATATATTATAAGTTTTACACTGGCTTTTAGAATGATACAAGTTAGCCATGCTTCTAAGTTCTAACTTTATGGGTAATAAATTTTTGTTCCTGCTCCTAGCCCGCTGGCTACAGGCGCAGAGAATTGGCTTGTGCGCCTATGCTTTAGTCCGCCTTTTTTTAAAAATTGTTGGCCTTATGCGCCTTTTGCGCCTACGATTTATAGTGTGCCATAGGCGCATAGGCGCAACCTGGTGGCACAAAGACCAGCTCTGATATATCACATTAAACGTGCTTTTCATATTTGTTCTGCTTGAAGTTTTTTTTCTATGAAGACAATCTCTTTCTACGATAGTCTTCAAAATTTTAACCTATTCATACTAAATCTTTTTATCAACTGTTTTTTTCCGTTTTTCGATAACATGCCACCTAAAATGTCTACAAACGATGGTTTTTACATTGCATCCTCGTATCCAATGCTCTTACTTTCGCTTTAGAATACCGTAAACAAAAACGTTTCCCTCAATATATATTTTGTATCTTTTATAATAGCTATCATAGGATGAAATGGACGCTTTAACATTCTCTTTTCAAGAGTTTGCGACATCTTCTAATTTTGGGATCGCAGTTTTATGGGCCTCTATTTCAGGTGCGCTTCTAACTGGTGTACTCTGTCAGTATATAGCAAGTTGCCGCCCAACTTAGCTAATGATTTTACTAGTTAAAAGAAGCCTTCTACTCAATTTAACTTATGAACTGAAGATGGTTATCGGGCTAGTTTAAAGAATGCCAAGCCTAAAGCAGATTTGAGGGCCGTTTTACAGACTTTCCTGAATTGGATTAAATCAATATTCTTATCAACGGTGGAGTGAGCTCTAAGTTTAAACCATTATACTACGTTTAACCGATCTCTATCGTGGTCGATCAATTTCCACCTGTTGCTCCAAGGACTTAGCGGTTTATCACTAGAGGAAACAGGACTCTCCTGTTTAATAACATTGCTTCTCGTGCGGATAAATTTTTCCTCAAGCGAAGGGGAAGGACCATTCTGTTCCAAAGGAGATTTTGAACGGCTTCCTGTGACATCTGGTAGTAAACGGGAAAAACAACAAGCCATACCTCTCAACGCCAACACACAAAGTTTGCGAATATGGCCCACAGGTTCGGCTATGGATCTAATCGCAATTTATTCACCCAAAACGGAATACACATCACGCACCTCTCTGCCACCTAACGGCCACCATTTTGACAATAAGTTAGTCATGGATCACAAGAGTCTGAGAAAGATGGCATGTCACCATAAGGAAAAAATACACAATGCTGCTGTTACAATTGATAAGTCTGCACCAAGAAGACTTTTTGGGCAGCAGCCATGCTAAATTGTGGAAGAAGGTACGTGTGTTGAAGTAGTAACAATGTTAAAGAACGGATGTTGCCATGTACGACGGCAATTAATTCCGTTATACCATGTTCATCGTCAGATAATTGGAAAACGTCAGAATTCCTCATGCCTGTTACGAATGGTTCTATAAATGGCTTTGAGGTATCCATACTTCGTGATACAGGGTGTAGCGGTGTAATTGTGGAAAAGAGGTTTGTGAAAGACCATCAGTTCACAGGGAAAATTAGAAAAATGCTCCTAATAGACAACACTCTTAGAACAGCCCCAGAAGCGAGAATTTGGATTCAGACACCGTTCTATACGGGTTATGTAGTAGCTTTATGTTTAAAAGATGCACTCTATATGATTTAACATTGGGAAATATCCCAGGCGCGTTAGGTCCGGAGACAATTTCGTTTGGAATATTGTGATAAACCACTATCAGCAAGAACACACTCGTTGTCGAAACAATCATGAAGCTGAAACTGCTACCACTACGCGGAAATAGTAAGACAATGGATTTGAATGGATAAACCTCCCATTAAAAAATCAAGAGAATTCCTCAAACTCAGACAGTTTTGAAGCGAGTGTTGGAGAGGTAATACAGTCTAAGGTGGCGGCGGAAACGCCTGAGAGTGTTAATAGTAGAATTAATGCGGCATACCATTCGTTTAGAATAAGGTTAGACAAAGACCAGAGCTTAGATATCAGGGAAGAAAAATTAATTGAGCTCCAAGAGACAGATCCATCCCACTTTGGAAAAAATCCGTGATATGTTTGGGAAAGGCGACGAGAGATTTGAAAAGAAAAATGGGATACTATACAAGATAGAGATAAGGAATAGTGTGGTTGACAAAAAGTTGATATTACCACACGGACTAAGAGCAACATTTTTGGATCTGGCCCACGAATCTCCATTAGGCATAAAGAAAACATCCGACAGAGTGCAAATGTGCTTTTACTGGCCAAGGTTACATGATGACGTGTGCCGTTTGTGTAGGTCATATGATCTGTGTCAGAAGACTTCCCCAAGATGTCGGAAGGCTGGGGCTGCTCTTACCCAGGTACTCATCATCGATGAGCCTTTCAAAAGAGTCGCGGTGAATATTTTAGGTCCCATTAATCCACCATCGCAGGAGAGATATAAATATATACTTACATTGGTAGATTATAGCACACGCTACCCCGAAGCCGTACCCTTGAAGAATATTACAACTCAAACTGTGGCAAATGCCATGGTTGAGATTTATAGTCGTCTGGGTATTCCACAGAAGATGTTGTCGGATCTTGGGATTCAGGTCATGTTCCGCCAATTGAGATGAATAGGTATCGAAATTACTCTTATATGATAAGACAAAATTTTCAACGTCGTTACCTATAACTCAACTGGACAGCGAGCTCACGAGTGTAATAAATTCTGTATACCGGATGCATTCTAAATTCTCATGCTTTAGGTACAGTACATTGTGATATCAAAATCTATAGCGACTCCTCATTACATTGATAAGGGCTAAGTTTATTTATTTCAACTTCCCGACTTTCTTACTTACTAGGCGAAGTACCCCAGCAGCTAAGTACTAGTTCTTTTGCGCCATTCCGAGAGGTTTTTGTTCTTAATACAGGTCGAACATGCGAGACAATGGCAGATTTTTAAGATCTTTTGGATCCAAGGGTGAGACCAAAGGGTAGAGAATATCGATTACCACTGTCATTCCTTGAGACGTCGCAATAAATGCAAGAGGAAACTCTTAGGTATGTGTATAAACAACTTAATTAATAAGGCCCAGACTACTAAGTTTAACAAGCATTTTTTAATGATAGGAGAGTTCGTCAAGAAGTGTTTCAAGACTTGATGATCTGGGATAGTGGTTTGATCTCTTCCTACGATCATAATTAAATATATTGTAGGACAGGATAAGGACAATATAAGATCATCGAGGCTCTGGCGGTGTGTTGTTATAAGATCCAAGTAATTTGGACAATTGGTAATATCTAGTCATGTCAATCCTTACTGAAACGTTACTATACTCAGACAAGACGTGAGATCTACGATGGGAATAATCTAGATAGATCAACGTTAGATTACTGCCTTAGCTTTCCTTGTACCGTATAATGAATATAATCGAGATAGCCGACTTTCTGCAATGATTAATGGGGCAGATATATAGTATTCAAAAGAAGAGGTAGTTGATAACATTCCTCATTCGTGGCATTGATTAGGACATTCATTATCAGACAAGAAAAATCTCTTGAGAACTCAGGTATATTTTCTTAAGGTTTCGGATGTGTACAAATAGCGCGTATTTTTCGGGACGTTTATACATCATTCTCACCATTGAAAATAGACTCTCATTATCTGTTGACATCACCTAATCCTGGTCAAAGTCCCCATTCAATCGGCTCTATGCTATTAGGTTCTCAGGTAGAAGAACTAGCATTGTCATAATTTATGTTATGGAATGGTGCACTATATTCGACTAGTCGGATTCACCTACTTTTCATGGTACAACTGTTGTTGTATAAGATAAAAATTTGGTCAATACTCGCATTATAGTGCTATCACATTTGTTTCTGGAAGTTAATGCATATACAGGTTCGACCCGGAAGTCCCTCATACCTTAACATCGAAGATATTGTCTTCATCGTATTCATGCTAAGATGACTCTTTATTTTTTCGAAGCTAGACTTATCGAAGGGTTATTGGCAGATCCCAGTTCGTGAAAAGGATGTTTATAAGACGGCGTTTGTAATTCAAAGCGGACATATAAAACGCCTGTAAGATCGCTCATTCTGTTCGTTTATCAGCGCCGGGACACTTTGAAACAGTGCATTAAGCAAGTTCTAAAGGAATGCGTCATACAGAATTATTAATGATGACTCTATCGTGCATCAAAGTGATTTGGGATAACCGGCATATTCAGATACTTTAGAAATTCTCAATCGAACCTTCTCCGAAGATAGAACGAAATGGTCACACCCTTCATCGGTGAAGAAGCGACATTCAAGTTTTAATAAATATCACTAGAAGGAAGTCTTTATTTCTTCCATGGATATGTATGTCATTTTGCACTGTTTTTTTATCTATGCCGCAAAGATGGATATATGCAAATTGTCCTTCTTAAGCAGGGCATGTATTGGTTGTGGCTATATATTCGTCTTTTGCTCATTATGCTATGCTAGTACATAGCATTTGAGTCGTGATAATTGAGATACATCAAGTCAATTGCTATATATTATGGAAGAATATTATTAAGGATTTGGCTATTACTTTTTGAGTAAATGTTTATCATAATTATTCATATTCGCTCAATAATGAGTTTAATATTTTTTAATTAATTAGGTGAGAGAGTTGACAAGTAATAATTGAAGAGACAGACTTGTTAGCATTTAATGTGTTAGGATAGTAATTAATTTTTATACTTATCAAAGTAGAAAAGGTTATCTCTACGTAAAATGTTATATATCTAATCTCTCAACTATTTCGAGTTTTCATGTTTTGATACTCCAGATTCTATCACTTTTTATTAAAGGATAGATTTTTCATGCTTAAAATGGGGTTTTTTTTGCTTCGTTGCTTCGAAAATATCTTGTTATCTGCGATTCATAATTCTTCTACAACAAATTTGTTTCACATTTCATGTGAGTATTACTATAGTCTTCTTCAGAATTTATCTTGATATTTTACAAATTGTTAAGCTTTACAAATCACTTAGCATTATAATTCTCATTCTCTTAACAAAGCTTGACCTAATATTCGTAACCGTCGAATTTATCTATGCTTGTTTTATCATATAAAATAATATTTAACCCTAAATATAAGGAAGAATATTATGAAGATTCTATACACTCCCGTCTCGCTTCATCGCATCGAAAACTTACTTAAATTCTTCCAATACGTTACACACGCTATCAAGGACTCCACCCACCTCCACTCACTCATATAAACCGAGTCTAAATAATTACGACTATTACTAGGAACTTATATATTAGACCCTATTATGAATGGGATCTATAATGCTATATTATTATAATTCTGAGTAAATGCCATTATATATATAATATATATAACTATATTTATTATATATAATAGATGACACTATAATTTTGATTAGTTATCTTATTCTAACTCAAGGATTATTTTGATCCAGATATTATGGTGTGCGTTATTAATATATATATATTTAATATTATATAATATATATATTATATATATTTATATATAATACCTATATATAAATATATATATATATTGTATATTATATGATTCGATCTATTAATTAGTATTAGTAAAAGATGTGTAAGATATAAACTATACTATCTGTGTTGACTTATTTGAATTTAATATTAAATACGTATGATTATCTTAATTTTTAAGTAGTAGTTATTTCGTTTCTTACAAAATTATAAAATATTATTAATATATTTATATATTAAATTATATATATTATAAATAATATATATAAACAAACAAAATCTTTTAATAATTACGTATATATATATTAATATTAAGTATGGCCAGCGGGTCCTGGGGGATTAGCCGTCATATTATCTTAAAACTATTATATGCTGACAGTAAAATCGAATACATTGGTGGAATGCGTCCTATGCTGGTCCAGAAATGTAAAAAAAAAAAAAAAAAAAAAAAAAAAAAAATATATATTATGCAGTGTACTAATATAGCTACAGCGAAAAGGATAATTTTCTTGGAATCCTCTTAAAATCTATCACATAGGAAAAAGTATAAAAACATCATTTTTTTATTGTTATACGGCACAATAGGGTCTCGAGCCGACGGGGAAAATAGGGGTGGATGTTTTCCATAACCCGTAGAGGGTGGAGCGCGGAGGAACACTGTTCTCCTCGTGTACATCCTCAAATCTACCTAAGACGCTCGCGGGTTCCGGATAGCTCCTCCCCCGGAGGAGAGGCTGCTCGAAATAATCTACTTCGTTAGCATTCCTGGATTAGTCCGATATGACATCCCTTTCTCTTTCTCAGGGGCGTAATATACCCTTGGCGTGAGATTTAGTATTTAACCCAAATCAAAAACCAAATATTTAGATAGAAAGTCTCATTCAACGAGAACCATATATCATATTCTTCTTAAATAAGCTTTCCATGATCGTTGGATATCCACTTTTATTTCACAACAAGGTGTGTTGATTTGATAAAAAATTTTTTACATTTCCCTATCTAAAATTTACCCGAATTCCAAAAATGTATTCCTTTTTCGCTGCTTAATGCTTATCTCGTAAAGCTTTTCTTGAGATATATTTTTTCATGATCTTCTTATCCTATGTTCTTC